>JACXGI010004087.1:0-29867 GCA_016801175.1 Esox masquinongy
CACACACACACACACACACACACACACACACACACACACACACACAAAAAATCTGACGAAAGGCATGGTTCGCCGAACACCACCGCCGTTCAGTTACACGACTTGTGACGGAAAACTCCCTTTCCCATGTTGAGTGTAGTCGTATTGGTAAACGCCACGCGTGGTTTGCGCACACGCTCCCCGGTTCAGTCCCTTCTGGCAGTACTGTTTCAGAAGCACGCCGGCTCTTCATTTTCAGGCATTCGTCCTGTCTGGAAGTTGTGACTAAGGTGTATGTATAAGCACAGTTGGGGGGATTGAATGGTGGCACAGGGAAGATGGTTTATGTTTGGTGGAGTTATAATTCTGTTGATGTGTTACAGCTGTAAGGTGTATGTTGCTTCACACACAAACAACAAGCATTCTTGACTTACTGCATGCCCACTCTCAATCTCTCTCTATCTCTATCTCTCACGCATGTTCTCTGCATGGTCCTGCATCTTTTGGGCTTGCCTCTCTCCAACAAAATGACCGGTGTCACCGTGTGTGGTGGCCCCACTCCGCGCAGCATGCTGCGGACTTTGATTTGCGTTTTACATGAACATGTTCATGGGTCACAGCCAGGGTGGGCGACAGGACTGCGTTGTATGTGCTGTGCATGGTTTAGTTTCAGCCCAGCTCTAAACACACCAAACCTGAGAGGTTTCTAAGAGGGTACATTGTTTTACCATGAGTGTCGATGGGATAGAGCTGGGACAATAAAACAAAATGTATCCACACTGACCACGCCAATCACACAAGCTGTGAAATATATGCGTGCTGCCACTTTTTTAGGTACATCTGCTTGTTAAGGCAAATAGCCAAGCAGCAAAACTTGTAGCTGCAACCCAGTAAGTAAAGCATGCAGATCTTATTTGTAGTTCGACCAAACATTTGACCGGGGAAGACGTATGATCTAAGACTCTTTGACAGTGGTATTATTGTTGGTGTCAGACGTGGTGGTTCCAGCATCTCAGAAACAGCTGACCTCCTGGGATATTCATACGCTACAGTCTCTCATGTTTACAGAGAATGGTGCAATAAATAAAAAGACCTCCGCTGAGCTGCAGTTCTATGGGTCAGAGGTCTGAGGAGAATGGCCAGAGTCATTTAAGCTGACAGAAAGGTCACAAATACACTATTAACCACTCTTAACAACAGTGATGTCCTGAAGGGCAACTGTGAACACACGATCCGTCGAACCTTGAAGCGGGTGGAGGCAAAAAAAAACCCTTACAAAAGAAAAAACTACCTGAAACAAGACGGACGTACCTGATGAAGTGGCCGATGAGGGTCTGTCGGCAAGTCCTGTTCATGTGTTTTAGTGCTGTGCCGGAACAAAAGCATGCACTCGCGTCTGTGCTCTGGGTTCAGAGTTCCCCACCTGTTGGTGTCAGATCTGTCAGGGTACCGGATCACCGCTGTGTAGTGGTGGTGGTATTGTTTTGGTTTCCTCTCCTGGGGCTCCAGGCGCCAGCGGGTAGTGTGGTCGGCTAACGCGGCTAGCCGCCTGCTGAACCGCAGTGCAGAGGACGTGGCTTTTACCCAACAGACGAAGCGCCTTAGCAGCGGTCTAAAAGAACTGGCTGTCGCAGCCATTCCTTATTTGCCCCAGAGGATGTGGGTATTTCATATTATGCTGCTTCGTTTGTCATTGACTACTTATAGCGGTGGGCTATAATGACCTTACTTGCCATACTTCACTCAGCAGAGGCTTCTATCCAAAGCGACTTGCAGTACAGTGGGGTCAGACACTTCAGTCTATGTATGTGATCCCTGCAACCTTTGACCCTGTCATTACCAGCAGCGTTCACCAGTGCTGCCAGCCTCTCAGGAGCTCTCCTCTCCTTGCTGCTCTTTAAACTAACTAATACAGTTTGTGTATTCCTTAAAAACTTGCCTCTCCAATTTCCTTCCTTCCTTTCCCTGGCTTTCTCCTCTCCTCCCTCCCTCCCTCACTCCCCTTTTCTAGCAGCCACGCCCTCCTGAGGATGCCCCCCCGCGGCCCAAATCTAACGTTCAGCAAAGGCTGCAAACACTTCGGATCGCCACGCGCTTTTACTGCGCCATGAAACACGTAAGAGACGTAAGAGACAAGGCCAGGCATGCTCAATCTATCAGTCATTTTATGTAACCTAGCTAGGCATGCTCAATCTATCAGTCGTTTTATGTAACCTAGCTAAGCATGCTCATGTCTGAATATCAGATAAGATCATATTACAGAACCAACGCAGAGCATCCTGACTATCCGATCCATCGTATCATTTTATTCTCACAAACTATTTTCCCCAAATTCCTGTAATGACACGGCACACCACACTTGCAGTGGCCTAACGTCTAGGAACTGTTCCTTATTTTGGAACAGTTTTTCATACTGCTGTCTTTTCGCCCCCGTCCCCACTTTACGACGCTTGACAACCTCACAACCAATCACACTCACATCCTCTTCCTGTCACTGACGCCGTGTGGTGATGCTGGGCCCGAAGGGAGCGTGAGGCTGTGCCTGAAATGACACCCTATTCCCTACAAAGAGCGGCACTACTTTAGACGAAGGCCCATGCCCCCCGCCCCCCCCCGCCCGGCTGAAAGTAGTGCTCTGTATATGGAAATAGGTGCCATTTCCGACACCCGGAGTGCGGCTGACCCAGATTGCCATTCAGTGTTGACGGGCAGAGGGGGAGGGAGGCGTGGCCGGTGGGGACTGCCGGGGCCTGGGCATGTCCGGAAAGGAGCACCCCTGGTCGGCAACTGTCCCCCACCAGCCCCTCCCCTGTCCTTCCTAACTCCCTAATGACTCAGCCAGAGTCATCAGTTATCACACCACCCTGTTTCACTGATCACCATTGGTTACGTGTGCCTTGTGTCTTTTTACTGGAGGTTTTGCGTTGAGTATTGTGATGCTTGAGTCTGATCTGGTACAGATTTCCTGTTCGTTCTCCCCAAGTTGAGATTCACTGTCATTGAGTGCCGCCGCTAACTTCTGATGTGCCACACACTGCCTCCATCAAAGTGTGGTGACGGACCGTGGAGAGGGTTTATGCAGTTCTATGATGGTGTTAAAAAGCAGGGCCCCCTGATATTTCTGTTTCTTTCTCTCTCTGAGCCTTTTTCATTCTACTTCATCTGTTTCGGCTGTCTTCATGTCACCAAAGTCTAACTCTGCGCCTCAAACGTTACAAACAGTACCTGGTCTGTTACTTGTTTGAGCTCCTCTGTACTCCTCTGAGACTGAACTGATAACTTGGCGACAAAAATGTGTTGATCACTAATTTGCGAAGAGATTGAGGATGGATGGATGGGTGGATAGATATTTGAAGGCCGGGAGTATATATCTCCAGGGTGTTATCTGCTGCTGGTCTGTCTTCAAGGGCAGTTTGACGACACCCGGATCATAGCGTTGTTTGTGGGTTTTTTTTGCTATAATTGTGTGGGTTTGTGTTCGTCCATGACGTACTTGTGTGTATCCATTTCTGTGAGAGTGTGTGTGTGTGTGCGTGCGTGGCTGCTTTTCTCGTGCTGCCATGGAACTGCTTCTGTCAGCTCTTTAAGCAGAGCTTCTGATGTGACCTCATTTCCTGCTCGCTCCTTCCTCAGTGCCACAGAATTACGACCATCCAGTCCTGACTCACTTATGTTATACACCAGTGCCCCCCATAAACCACAGGCCACACATGGTACTGCAGCCAAATGGCTAACAGGAAACTCACAACCCTTCCAGTTTTAGTCTGTTATGTTGGTGTCCCAGGCAAGTGTTTCTCCTATATTAATTTATCAGGGGTGGGTAATTGCACTTGCCACTCCTATATTATAAATTTTAAGGCATGGTAAAATGGTTCAGTAAGATAGGTAGTATATAGAAATGACAATGGAGCTATATTTTTTAGAATTGCTAACACTTTAGAACTGCTAACACTTTAGAACTGCTAACACTTTAGAACTGCTAACACTTTAGAACTGCTAACACCTTAGAACTGCTAACACTTTAGAACTGCTAACACTTTAGAACTGCTAATTTGTGAGAGGTGTCCGGTGCAGGTGCACAAATGTGCTTTTTTGCAGTTAACCTGGCCAATCAGGAAGCCCCTGATGTCAAAGACAGAAATAAAAAAGAGACACATTAAAGCCACCTGAAATGTATTTGCTACCTAAGATTATTGATGCCAATTTTGGACTTTTATTACTCATAAACATACACCAATGTCACCATTAAATTAGAAAAATATATGGTATTTTGGGAATCCTTTTTTTCCCCCAACTTGTCCCTCTAAAATGTTTGGTTGACTGGGCCTTTGGCCACACCCCTCCACATGCACCATAACTTTACCACCGCTGCTAAAAAAAAAACTAAAAGAAAAAAAGGGTAAATTCTGGAAAAACATAATTTGGATAATTTTATGGAATTAGTCAGTTAGAGGGTCACAAAAGATTCAGAAGTCCGGCTGTTTTCTAACTGAGTGTTAATAGCAAGACCAGGTGTCCTCTCCTGCTCTACTGACTGTTGTGTTTGTGCTCGGCATCAGGCCAAGGAACTGCCCACCTACAAAGACAACGACTTCATCAACGATGGACAGAAAATCTACATCGACGAGGACAACAAGAAAATGTTCCTGGAGAAACTACGCAAAGACGTGGAGGTGTGTGTGTGTGTGTGTGTGTGTGTGTGTAAATACTGGATGAATCCTAATCTAACCATAGGAGGTTTTCTCCTCCATTATTGACGAGTCTCCCCCCTCACTCTCACCCTCATTCTAACCCTCACTCTCCCCCTCACTCTAACCCTCCCTCCCCCCTCACTCTCCCCCCTCACTCTAACCCTCACTCTCCCCTTCACCCTCTAGTTCCTGGCCCAGTTGAAGTTGATGGACTACAGTCTGCTGGTGGGCATCCATGACGTGGAGCGGGCCGAGCAGGAGGACGTGGAGAGCGAGGACAACGAGGGGGACGATGATGGGGAGAGTGATGGGGGGATAGGCACTCCCCCCGACTCCCCCAGTAACACCCTGGACAGCACCAAGCCCCTGTCCCCTGGGGAGTTTGACCCCAGCATAGACGTCTACGCCATCAGGAGCAACGACAGTGAGTGATGTTTTGGGTGACTCTAAATTCTTCCCTTGACTGGGTGAATACAGGGTTTCGGGGTTATAGTTCACTTAGATGAATGTTACTGAGACAAATGGGAGGTATTTTTTCTCATGAATAAATCCAAAAAGTCAGGTTTCGCAAGGTAATGTCTCGACTTTCCACCGTTGTTACTCAAAGGCAAATGGGGGATTAGTTTCAATTCCAGTACGTGAGGGTTTCCATGTTGGGCCGACCCATTAAGGTTTGAGTAATACTGTAGGTTCTGGAGCCAAGACCCCACAGAACTGGAATGTGATTCACATGATCTCTGTCCTGCTATTCGATCTAATGGTTATAACGCTAACCGTGTCTGTGCCTGTCTGTGTGTGCCTGTCTGTGTGTGCCTGTCTGTCTGTGCCTGTCTGTGTGTGCCTGCCTGTGTGTGCCTGCCTGTGTGTGCCTGCCTGTGTGTGCCTGCCTGTGTGTGCCTGCCTGTCCGTCTGTGTGTGCCTGCCTGTCCGTCTGTGTGTGTCTGTCCGTCTGTGTGTGTCTGTCCGTCTGTGTGTGTCTGTCCGTCTGTGTGTGTGTGTGTCTAGGTGCTCCTAGGAAGGAGGTGTACTTCATGGCCATTATTGACATCCTGCAGCACTATGATGCCAAGAAGAAAGCTGCTCATGCTGCCAAGACCGTCAAACATGGGGTGTGTGTGTGTGTGTGTGTGTGTGTGTGTGTGTGTTAATTACATACAATGTCTGTGTGTGTTCCATGGACTAACCATCCACTCCACTTTGTCTCCCCCTGCAGGCGGGAGCTGAGATCTCGACCGTGAACCCGGAGCAGTACTCCAAGAGGTTCTATGACTTCATCACCACCATCCTCTCATAGCCCCTAGGAGTAGGGGGTGGGGGGGGCACATGGGGGCACTCACAGAGAGGAGGGATGGGTGAGGGCGGTGGGTTGTCTTCGTCTCTCCGTCAGCACGGGTGTCCCTCTCAGCAGCTAAAACCATCATTTGTTTACATTTACCTTGTTGTCCTCTGTTGGTTTGACCTCTGTTACGTGGGACCATGATGTGTGACAGGAGAAGAACATGTGTTTTAGCTAGGTTCTAGTCAGTACCTTTTTTATTTGCTGGTTTACTGTGGGAATTTAGCTTTTCTTTTTTTTTACTGCCTCTTTACGTGACGACCTTGCCCAGTATTCTTTTGTTGTTTTTGTTCTGTATTTCCCTTTTTGGGTGCGGAGGGCTAAGAATGAGGACTAACAGGGCTCAATGATTGGATAGTAAACAGGAAGTGCACCTTGAGGCTTATCCAATCACTCTTCAGGAAGTAGTCTTCCAATAGGTCATCAGCCAGATCATCCAATCACCATTTGGTACAGCCCTGCCCTAGCCAAATGTATCTTCCTATTTGTCCCCTTATCCTTCACTCTGTTCTTAAACCCTCTTCCTGGCAATGGATGATCCTCCCCGATACGCACCTTTACTTGCCATCTCTCACTCACACCTGAATACACACACACACACACACACACACACACACACACACACACACACACACACTTTATGTCCCTTTCCCTCAAGACACAACAAGTTAAGATGAGTTGTTTAGTAAGACCAAGAGCTGGTCAAGGAAACACTGTGTGTTAGCGTTAATAGTATGTGTTAGTGAGCAGTTGGCTCGGCACACGTTAAGGCGAGCGTGAAGCAAGAGGACAGGGAGAGGATAGCGGAGTACCTAGAAGGACGTAAAGAAGTATTGGCCAGAGAGCAGACTACACAGTACACACGAGATCTAAGGGTTCCAACCGTTTCCTTCAATTCCAGTTACTAGGCAGAGTTTCATTTTGGCTCTGGAGACTCGTGTCATCAATGACTGATCTGGTTCATGTCGTTCCAGAAGAGTACCAGGAAGTGACATTAGGATGCTCGTGCGTCTGGCTTCTTGTGAGGCCATGCAGGATGTGTTTTGATACTCCGTGGAGCCTCGACCCTGCGTTGCCATTGGCACTTTAAACATATCTTTGCACTTTTACGTTGTTAGAAGTAGGACACCTTGTTCTGTTACACACGCCGCAACAAAAGCACTGTTTGGAGCTATAGAACACAGCCCTGGGATTTCTGATGGGGCTGTAGAAGGGACTAGGGAGTGTCTAGGCCGCTAAGGGCCACAGGGACTCGGGGCAGAAGGGACTTCAGGTGGGTTTGGGTTGGGGCGGCAGAGAGGAGAGATGCATTCAAAGGCGGAAGGTCGGAGCCTGCTGTCTGCGTCTGACGTCATACCAGCACACACCACCCTGAACCACGGTCTTATCCAGAACTCTGTCAACGGGGACTTGAAGTCGGTTCCGGAGAAGAACTGGGCATGCAGGATTTTACTCCCATCCAGCACAAACACACCCATTTCAAGACAGCTTGAATCAGGTGTTTTGGAGTCGGGAGGGAATGAAAGCCTGCGCGCGCTAGTAGCTCTCATGTATCGGAGTTGGGAAAACCCAGAGGCAGTCAAATATCTCACATATCTGGTTCAGTGTTGAATCAGCTGTGTGTCTCAGTGTTTTATTATGAAGAGGGACGGTGGAAGTAGGTTCTGGTTGTATAGAATAAAACAAAACAAAAAAAGTTGACTTTTGTTGTCCAAGTGTTGACGTCATGGCAACCTGTCAGCCTCTCCTTTTAACATTGTCTGTCTGTTAATCAGACTATTGTTCTCGTTGTTTTTTTAAGTTTGTTAATCTCTGATTGAATTTGGCGGGTTAGGAATTGATGCGGTAAATTTTTATATTTTGCACAAAAACTAAAAGGAACCAAATGTTATGCATACAACCCTGACTGGTTGACATGGTCTTAACAAGGGAAATGCAATATTAATATATCTGTACCGGGGCTGTATATGGCTTGTGGCTCTATATAGCTCTGACTTGTACCAAGTGTCTGTGGCTTTGGTGTTGAGTCTGTGATGGCTAACCAACTAAAACCAGTGATGTTGTCCTCCTTCACTATTCTAACCCTAGCAAAAAGCTTCCACATTGAGGTATGTTTTGTTTTCTTTGGACGCATAGATTATATTCACATATATTTTTACATTGCATTGTGGTCACAAAATGTAATTGCATTTTAAAGCACCGCCCTTCGAGTGAATGAAAGTGTTGTGTCATATGAAGAATACTGCTTGGATTTGTACAATGCTCACTGTACGTACTGTAAAAAAAACAAAACAAAAATGCATGTTTCAGGAATACAGTTTCTTCCTCCTGTGTCTTGGCTGTTTAGATCCACCGTAACTTCACCAGTCTGTTAACTTCACCCGTCTGTTAACTCCACCGGTCTGTTCTTACCATGCTTTAAAGTGTTCTTTCACTGTATAAGAGGTGTGCCTTTATACTCCAAATTATTTAATTTTGTATTTTTTAATTATTATTTTTTACAAAGTTAAAAGGTTATAATAATAATAGGGTGGTTATTTAGAAATGTATCACCACTTTTATTCTCAGTGCCCCCCTCCCCGTGTAGTAGGTGTTTTTCAATTTCTTATTGTTATTGCTAAGTCCAAACTAATATTGACTTTCAGTTTTCAGAAAAAGAAACAAAAAAATTGCCATCTTTGATGCGGAAGTGACGTGTAGAATTAATGTATTAGGCACAGATCAAGATTACCCTTCTTAAATCCTAACCTTCTTAAATCCTAACCTTAATCATTAGGTGGGAAACAGCGACTCTGACTGAAGATCGGTGTCCAGGGGAAACTTCTACCTCCTCACAGGTGTGGGGATGTTAACTTCGTTCACCACTATTCCTGCTTCAGTAGGGATGTGTGTTTGTGTGCGCGCGTGCGTGTGCGTGACTGCTGTGATGTTTTGTCGTGCTGGTTCTCTGAAGGCTTCCTTTCGAGTTTGAGAGTTTCTGCTATGGCACTCTATTCCCACACTGCTCTGTTTTTGACGTGAGCCGGGTCGGAACTGGTGCGGCTGTTTAGAGAATAGGATGATTCGGTCTGACTCCTGACAACAAGCTCCAGGTTGTTGTCAGGAGTCGCTCCCCATTCCCGTCATCTTGTGTTAGTGTTGCTACGTCAGCGCACGCCTTAGCCACGGATGGTTCTGTTTATTGTGGTTAAGGGAAAACACCTGCTCCACCTCCCCCCAGTGGGTCAGCCAATCCAGCACTCGCACAGTCGTCACTCAGAGAAAACACCTCCATTCTTTGGGGCTTCCTGTAGGCGTGGTGCAGGTGACGATTTTTTTTCTCATTAACTCGTTTTCGAGGCAGATCTGATGTGATCGTTAACAATGATGAGGGTCGTAACGTGCTCCCCGAGTCTATCGATCAAGTCCCTCTATTTAAGTTTCAAATTAAATTGGTTAGGGTTATGGTTGGGCTCAAGGTTAGGATTAAAGTCAGAGTTGAGCAATAAACCTAGTCAAATGTCATCTGAGCTTGCAGTCTGTTTTATAATGCAAGTTCCACCATTAAAATTGAGGTATCCCATCGCTTAATTTCTGCCTACAGAACAAGATTCATGACAAAACAAATCCAACCTGCACTTTCTGATAGAAAACACAGCATTCTGGGAGTTTTTTGTTGCTCTGGCTGTGTTGAGGCTGGATCCATATAGTGCTGTTATGCCGCCGACATGAACTCAGACTATGGTCAACAACAAATGACCCCCCCCACATCCCAATTCCATCAGTGGCTGATCCTTCAACTCTCACCTTTGTGTAAAACCTATTGTACCTCTACTGAGTCCACCGTATTGCCAAAAGCTACTTTTCCCATTTATGTGTATCCATAAACATTCTCAACGTGCGCACACGAGCTTAAAAATGTTGTCTGGTGTATATGTATTCAATTTGTTTATTTTTTTAACATGTGAATTGGGAGAACGTTTGGAGGGTTGTAGCGAACCCTCGCAGATAGTTGTTGGACGTTCACAGCTATTGGGACAGGCCGGTGCAAGTTTATAAATCGGGTTTTAACTGTTTGGGAAATAAAACTTGATGATAGCTTGAGCTTGACAGAATCTGCAGGAGCTGAATTTTCTCAAACCCTAAAGGGATTTGAAATCAGTTATACTCATGGAATCGACTCTAATACAACCGAAAACTGTTACAAAACACGCGGAGTTTTTTTGGGATTGAATATGCAAACAGACCAGAAGACTATAGGTTTTTACGAGGTCCTTCCTGCATGTTGTGTCAGGTCCAAAGTGAGCCAAAGTCCTTGCTTTGCTTAAGCATTGTGTGTTGCTGTCGCAGATGGTCCGTGGGGGTGTAACCTCTTGTGTCTTGTGAGGGAGGCTCACTCATGTTCTATGATGTTTATTGTTCAACACATGATGATGATAATAATAATACACTCTATTCCATCATTCGCTCAAGTACAATAAAGCACTTTGCTAAACTGCTGTCTGCCGTGAATAGTTTTTTATTATTATTGTTTACATTTCCAGTATTTTCACCCAACAGCACAGACAGGAGGCACACACGCAACAAGACCGAGCACAAAAATTACACTGACGGAGACTGAATATAGAATCACAAATGACATCCTACAAACTCCATAAATCTTTCACAAGCACATTCAATTCCACGAGCATAATTCCTTACAGGAGGCACTTCAACGTTAGCTTAAACTAAATATTAATATAATATTAAATTTCTGGGTGGTGATGAAATATTTGAGACTGCGGACTTATATACTTTCGTTTATGAAACAGCTTATTTTATTACTGTTTTTTTAATGTTTCGAAACGGTCGTGTTCTAAACATTAGGCTACTGTTAATCCAGTTAAACGGTATTCTTTTCCAACTAATTATTTGAGCAGCGTTTGGTCTCATTACAGAAGTGTTTTTGACAGCAATTTTTTTTGGGACAAAATCAGTGTTTGTTCTCTTACCGATTACTATGCCTGTTTAATTTGGTTTAACTATACTTTCAAATGTTGCTACGATTTAACTGATAAACGTGGATATAGGTATCAGTTATAGCATAGGCCCAAATCTAAAATAGAATCCAATGTCGTGTTTGGTTTTAGACAAGAGGTAAGGAACGAAATCCAAGATGCTAGCCGAAATTCCCTGTCCACGAAAGAAGTTTGGGTTAAGTTGTTGGCATCTACACACCACGATTGCCTTTAGTAGCTGGATCGACTAATTTAATTGAATTTAGTTCGTACATGCACGTTTCACTTACCTAGTGGGAAACCCCTGTGGTTGAATCAAGCAACCGAGTGAAGTTAGGATGAAAGTCTGATGTCATATATTATGTGCTTCACAGAAGCCTGCAACGCACTTTTAGGGCTACCCTTTGTGTTACTTGTAATCGCTACCTACGACAGTTTATCTCGAAGACAACCTTGGCCCTTTTAGAAAGACTGTGTGTAAGAGTTTTATTTTTTACTTGTTCCTCACGCTTTTTTAAAAACCGTTATTTTGATTATCCTAATACGAGTGGGTAGGCTATCCTTTCCCCGCTTGAAGCCTATTCCTACAGTTTTTTTTTCGTTTTGGAAATTATAAATTAATCTTAATCTAAGTAGATTATGGCTATACAACAGTATTACCTGTAAAAATAAAATATTTGAGACACTTATGCGAGAAGTTATATTCTTTAATACCTCGTATTTGGCTTTTTTAGTTCAATAAAGGTAGTAACTGCAGGATAACATGGTGGATTACTCTTGTGCATAATTTAGTTTCATTGCACAACATCCGATTTACTGCGGTTAACGTGTGAGCAGTTCATTAATATAGACCCAAGACTAAAGCCCCAAATGTAATTCGCGCTAGAAATTAAGAGCGTTTGATTAATATCAACATTTTAAGATTTTTTCGAATCACCAACTAATTCAAACTGCCACTATAGTCACTTACACATTAGCCTACACATGTAAATGGATGTTTTTGGCATAAAACGCTAAAACGCACGAGAAATGTAATCACCGAAGCCTGGCACTCAGCTCTATCCAGGGCGTTATGGTTACTTCGCAGAATGCCAGTATAACGAGCCTCTATCTACCCCGTTCCACCTTAAATTGTGTTTCCGGTATGCCTAACATCCCCTTTAAGAGAGCGCGTCAATCCTTTCTGTGGTCGGGAGGGGGCGCTCGTACATTGTGCCATTATCTACTAACAGAATTAGGCAGTGCGTTATTAGCCTATTCCGAGTGGAAGTCTAGTTCTTTCCTCTCTTAAAAACGAGCATTTTAATATAATAACACCCCGTCTATATAGATGCTCACTTAAGAAATCCAAGGAACAGTATAACTGCAGTCAGAACCGAGTCTAAATAATGTAATGCCTTTTAACAAGTAGCCTATCCTAATTCGTCTTCCTCGATTTTTTTTATTTCATTTATCTTATTATGCAATATCACATTATTAAATAATAAGCCCCCCACCGCTCAGTGCCCACAAAATATCTTTCTGCCTAATCTTTCTGTCGGCAAAACGCAGCACGCAGATCCCGCGGCAAAATGCAGCGGACACACAGGTCTGCAGAGCCGCAGCTTTTCCACGCGCTTGCACCAAACCCACCACAGCACTCACCACCCAGCACAGCAGAGCGATCTCGTTCACTCTTCGTAGATAAATATTGTAAGCGTTATTTTGCCCGCGTAGAAGTGAAAATGCGTAAAAGCTGATACATTCCACCGTCATTCTCTCCTCCGTGGCAAACTGGGAATATTAATGGCTTTTTATACTTTATTTCGAATGAAAAAGATAGAATAACATGTTATAGGCCTATAATAACTCTATATTAAAATATGCCGTAAATATAGCCTATAACATAGTTCAATAAACATTTTAATTTCATTAGTATTAACCGAATTATTGCCAATGCCCATCGAACACTCCTTGATAACGCTCAATGAAGTTGAATTGTTTTATTAGTAGCAGTCCAACATCATTTTCCTAAAAAGTTCGTTTTGAATGTTTGATTCTTAGCCTATGCCTGACCACATGACAGAGTATTTCTCAGGAAACAATTGCAGAAGAAATATCAGTACCGGTTTGATCTATCAAACAAGAAAAGATCTACTCGAACAAACAATGAACAGGCGAATGGTGGGGAAATTAATGTTTAACTTGGTCGTGAAATACGTGGTATTGATATTGATAATAACACTGACACCAGTTTTCCCCTCTTCTTGTGGTTTTTCAGTATAATTTTACAGGATTATTTATTAACCGCTAATATTTTCCTAGTATTCTTTTCCACATAACGCTTAGCCCCTCATTGAGTATCTCTTACATCCGGCTACAACTAGCCTAATATAATAACACATAACTGGAAAAGCAGGTACATCAGTAAGAAAGGTAGGCATCACCTTTCTCTTAACAAACTGGTAATCCTTTTCCAATTAGGATGAATCCAATAAGCAAAGACAATTTATCCTTTCGTGATGATTCAGGCCTACATTATTCCAACAAATCATAAAAGACTTTGTATTCACAATTCTTAATCAAATTCCAATATATTTTTTGTTAATGTCTTCTCGTTGGGGATAATGCATGCACATAAACAAAGTTTAAATCTTGTAGTTAGCTTATTCGTTATTAATGTAATTTTAAAACATTGTTTAAGTTGGTATTCATGTTAAATGAGGTTTCAGAGATACAGTTAGGTTTCTCTGAAACCTCAACAGAAAAATCGTCCAACTTGAGTTTCTAGCATGCTATTTTGATACGCACAGGGGACAATAATTGAGCTAATGAAGTCTATTTATACAATGCATAACAATAGCTACAGTTAGGTTATTTTATATTCACAGACTACGCCTAGGTTATACAATATCAAAACGTATTTCATTTAAAAATATATTTTGATCATTATGTTCTGGAGTTTTGTATGGGATATTTGGCTTGCCTAACCACTGAATTAGTAAAATATGAAATATTGCAATAAGTGTATTGGCCAAATAAACGACTAGACCTGGAAAGAACACATGCAGTTGAGGTTCCCAATGAGACACACACACACATATCCATTGCAACATTTCAACACTGAGGTTTCCAACAAGTGAAGACACACACACACACACTGCAATTTGTGTGTTTGGTTTATGAATCAGCCTTTAATCATGACAAAAATCGCGTCACCTAAATGGATCGGCCTTTATGTGGACTTTAATCAATCAATCAATCAATCGAATTTATTTATAGAGCCCTTTTTAGATCAGCAGTTGTCACAAAGTGCTTTTACAAAACACTTTACACTCCATTTACAGCAACGGTCTTATTGGTCAATATTCAATTGCTTTAACAAAATTGGAAAATGTCTGTATTATATTTTTACATTAATTTCAAGTCAGCTAGATGAAAACAATCGTAATTACTATTAGTCATATTATGAATTACTATGAACGCAGCTTGAGACAGCATCTGTTTATTCACTAGCTATTCAGTGCATTGACGTCATCTATTTTTTCTACGGAGTTAATTGCTTGATGGGATCCAAAACCTTGCGCCATCAACCAAAACCCTCCAAAGAGTAGCCTGTGTAGTTTAACATATAGGTGACTATCAAATAATAAATAGGCTTATGTTTACATAAGGGCTTGATTTACTTTCAACACGCATTTCCTGCATGCATCTTGAAGAGCGATTTCGTTAGCCACTTAGGTTTCCCGTGAAAACAATGGGGATTAGTCGTCTACATTTTAAAGTTCCAGATATTTAAAGTATTGGGCCCCTGTAAACTAACTACATTTGTTGATGCTACGTGTCCCTCAGGGGTTTGGGTCCAGGTCAGATTACTTTCCAAACAAGCTCTAATCAAACCAAACCAAATTGCCTAACGGAGAGCCACCGTGACATGGAGCTTTGATCAAAACTCGAATACCAATAGGGTCACGTAAAGTGGTAGCCTAATATAAGGGTTTATTTCATAACTCCTGCTTGATTTCGTTAAGCGTCAACAAGGTGGATTGAATGGTGGTTGCTGCACAGCACAGTCCCCACGTTCCCAAGGGTTACAAAGCGGCCTGAATCTCCTGCTTTTTCCCTTTTGTTCCAGGCCCTGAATACCCAATTTATAGAAGGTATGCAAATGCTGTCTGAAATCTGGGTGGATCCAAGAGAGCCAGACAGAAAGTATGAAAATTAACAATTTAAATGTAAAGTGAAACGAGGGTGCTTTTACGACGAAACTGATATTTTTCACGTAGGCGGTAGTAGCCGAATCTTTTCTGTGTCACTTCCTGTGCTTTTGCTGCATGTTCATTACAAACGTGATTACTTTAATCAAGGTTCAGCTATAGGCTTACTCACGCCTATGCATTGCGAATAAACAAAATAGAAAGTGGTCCAATAACAAAAAAAAATCCCGATCTCAAAATGAGAGGACTGTGACAAGGTTCAGTCCATACTACACGTTGAGACATATTTTAGGCCTAGATAATTTGTTTCAAATAAATGAATAATTAATTAGAAGCTAATGGCTAATATATAGACACTATATAGACAATTGTACCTACAGTATATTGCTTGTTGTGTTCATTCACCCAGTGCATGCCGATTCTGATCCCATGGTATGAGGGGCCAAAGGTCAGCGCTGGACGCGATTGTAGTGAGATCCCCGCAGGCGGGCACGCGGGCGCGGACACGTCCAAAAACTAAACAAACAATGGCATTTATAAATTACCGCAAGGCTTATTTTCTAGAATGCAGAATAGTTTGAAATTATTTTATATAGTCTAGCCTACCTTGTTTGTTACAAAGTATATATTTATAAATAAGGGGAGGTTAAAGTAAAATCGATTACAGGCTATACTTCTAGCGATTACAGGCTATACTTGTATACTTCTACAGGCTATATACAATAAGACGATTTATATCTTCAGCGGATTCTGATGGGAATGTTCTCTGTAGCTGTTGTTTTTGCCTACATAAGAATGTATGCATATGTACATTCTATGTAATAATATGTAATAGTTGTAGCCTCGCCAACTAAAAAAAATGTTTCAAAGGGAATTGTTAACTGAAATACCAGACACAATTAGCTTTTTGTGCTCTATAGGCAATATCTCTGTATAGACAATCGCCTACAATTAAGCCGTCTGGCATAAGTGATTCCGAACATCCCGACAGTTTGATTCTCTTTCTTCGTCTTTTTCTATCTGTACAATAATATTTTTCTCAACATTCTATATCTCTTTCTGTACAATAATCTGTTTCTCTCAATTCTATATGTTATGATGATGTATTTCTTGTCAATAATAGCCTACAGTTTACGTAACTGTAACTGAAAAGTGCTTTGTACTGTACTTATACTTGTTCAATTACTGTTTTTTAGTTGAATATAATCTGATCTAAAAGTACTGTTTGAGTAAATACAATAATTCATGCCTTTACAATAGCCTAAATAAATACAGAAATTTTATTAGTCCTGTAAAAGGATTTTGCATTGATGTCTTTGCTTAACTGGAATATGTTGGAATTATCGCCGGTGGTGCGTATGAGAGGACAAATAGGCAAATCAACATAAATAAATCACTAATAATTTAACTTTGATAGTTGGGCAAGTTAGTTGCGTCAAACAGTGAAGTCCAGTCATTCAAAAGTCGGTGTATTAATAATGTTCTGCAGTCATGTAAAAGATACATTAAAATTACTCGATGATAAAATGTAGACGTCGGAGAAGAAAGAGCCTAGGGCTTAAACAGTTATTCCAGACAGAATAATAATTATATATCATGAGAACAAAACCAGGGAGTAGCCTATAAATTGGTAGGGTATAGTTTGTGCCTATTAAGGGTCATGGTCAAAATGTGAGTCCTTTAACCCCCGCGGTCAGTTGAGGCCCCCGCGGCGGCTACGGTGTCAATCGGCCTCAGATGGATTCAGAAACCGGAATGTGTTGGAGGGGGCACGAGACTAGACTTTTTCACGGGGGTAACTGTAGAAGAAAAACCTCTAAAGATCGGCTTATGAACTGATTATCAGTTCATATGAGTTATGGGTTTGTAAACGATAACGTGGCGATCTTGTGTTCTAGTATTTATCACCAATATAAATATAGCTTTTGTATATGCATGGCCTAAATAATGTATTACGAAAACATATCATGAAAACATGTAGAAATTATGAATCCAGCATGACCAATATCAAAATGTAATTGTATTTAAGCCTTAGATTATTCAGTAACTAGTTTACTAGTTTACATAAACAATTACCAAATTTGATGACGATGTTACAATCGGGTTTTGTATTCAGGCTAAATGTAAGAGGGGAAAGGATGGTCCAGAGTTCCATATTACATGTCGCTTCCCCAGCACACATGAATGAGTAATGGATGGGTCTGCATGGGTTCTAAACCGGCCTACTGCACCGTATTTCTACCTCTTATTTAAATACATATAAATTATTAACGGAGTGGGACTGCACGACTCTTTAAAATTATAAATTATAAGAACAATCCTGACATAGTAGCTATATAATGCTGACATAGGATTTCTCAACACTCAGGATTTACAATGTACAGTGGGTTAGCGCGGAATAGACCAGCAGTTTTACGCGCAGAACTCAAATTCAGATTTTGTACTACATCATGTTGGTTCGGTATTACATAGTTACAACTTCAAATGTCCATGTCCTACTCAAACAATGCATTTGTACAAAAGCAGTCATGTATTTTCAGGATCATGTTCTTCATAATTTTGTACTTCGTATAATAGTTTTACAGTGGCATTTCTGTAATAACCAGTCAAACACTGCAAAAATAGGCCTATAGAAAAATACGACTGTTTAAATATTGAAAACAGACAACTCCGCAGATCAGTCTTGCTATTTTTTCGACATGTTGCTTGTTCTCCTGGCATAAGAAGCTTTGAAATCGTGTTGAGCTCCATGACCAGGCGCGAGCCCTCTGCCAGACGGTTTTCCCCTCCACCCACCACGAGCCCCATATGCAGCCCCGTTCCCTCGCATTCATGAAGAGCCCCTGGCCTCTTCCTGCAACCTGTCGATGCTTAAGCAATGTTCTTGAAGATTTCAGGTCCATTTGAAACCAACGCTATTTCTCAAAGGTTCTCAGATCATGTATTGTTTACCGCATACAAACGATGTGGAAAACGGGCGTCTTTGTAACCTATGGATATGCCCTAAATAAGTTGGCTTCATGAACTCATTGGCTGCCCTATGCGAGAAACCGGTTCAACTTTACAACAAAGGTCTATTGTGTGGTTGGGTGCTTGTATCCATGCGTTGTTATATAATTTGGCCCATGTTATGTAATTTGGACGGCCTGTTTGGACTAAATAGCTTAACTAATCATAAAACCTTAATTTAAATCACATTAAGAGCTACAGTTACTGTAGGCCAACATAACAGAAAAAACAGTATATTTTAAAATGTAATAACGCATATTACCTCCGCATATTTATATTTTATAATTAATTATGCATATGTTGCTGCGTGTATGTTTTAATATTTAATCTGAAAATATAACAGGCCTTTGTTTCTTGAGTAATTTGGTAAGATAAAATGTAGCATCGCTTTTAACAGATATTATCAGTTAAATCTCTTAAATAATTGACTTAGTCACTTTCTATGAAAAAAATATTGTTAGTGAAAAGGAATAGGCCTATACTGACGCAAAATGCAACATGCGTGTTTGGACCTATAATCAAGCCTATCACAAACCTATTGTAGATTTATTAGACTTCCTTACTGAACTGAGTATGCCTGTTACACCGCGGTGGAGAGGAGAGATAATGGTTTACCGCGGGAGGATCATTGGCTGATCATTGGATTCATTGGATCTCTGGTTTGGACTAGGCTTATTTAGTCATATGCCCCGACCTCTTCATCTTTCTCTCTCGCTCTAATTTCACTTTATTTTCTCTATCTGTTTTTCTCCCTGGATTCACACAGTAGGAGCGCTTTAACACTTCGATGGTTTTACTCAGATAATGAGACTTGTTGCTGGATTTGCAGTCTCAGAATAGGCCTATGTATTTTAAAATAGTTTATACTGGTAAAAATGCAAATTTTCGCGTTACCCTCTGAGGTAGCTTGTCAAACGTTTCTTACTAGGCTATCTAGGCTACTCCCTGCGGTTACTGGAGTCTTAACACTGAATGTGTTGCTAATGTGAATTTTAGATATGTGAGTGGTAACTTTGGAGGTCAAAGGACATTCCTGTTGACAAATAACAGAGAAATTTAGTAAAGGGAGGCTAAGAGCCTATTTACACTACATTGTTTGGTGACAATAATTTAATGTAAATAACATTAACATAGTATGTAAATACTATTTTCTATTCACATTAGCAAAGAGGACACAATCTTGCTTTGTTGCAAGGCGAAAGACCGGTTGTTTACCTGGTAGCTAACATGGCATCGGACAAGTGCTGTTGCTGGTGGTAGTAAAAATGTTTCGGTGCCCACTGTGAGATGTTTTTAGTTGCTTCTCAACTGCAATTTATTTTCCGATTTTGTCTAAGGAGCCGGAAAGACCTACAAAAACAAGACTTTCAACGTCACACTGCACATTCCACTCAAACACACATTTAGCGAGACATCGTCTTTAGACCTCAGCATCCGAGGGGAGTAGGCCTATCTGTCGGGAAAGTGTCCCATCTCTGAACCTGTTTAGACTCCAATTGTTTAGATGAACATTTATTTGGATAACATTTACATAATATGTAAATACTATTTTCAATTCACACCAGATAATGAGAAACTCTCACTGGGCCAGATGTATGTTGCAAGACTAAACACACGCGCGCACCGTTTCAGCTAGGCTATGAACTCACTACGTCGTTCACCTGGTAACTAACATATTTGACGGACTTCGCCGTGCTAGTTACCAGGTAAACAACATTGTCAGTTAGTTGATGTAGGCTAGGGCCAACCGGTCAGTGGTCTTGCAAAAGCGCTGCACGCGCACGTGTTGAGTCTCACGGCATACCCCCGGCAGTCTCCCGTGTTGCAGTTTTTCAACAATAGCTCCTACACTACAGCAGCTGATAGTGGCAGAATTCTTGAAAACTTATCTAAGTCAGCGACAGCTAGTTAGCTAGCTAGCTCTCGATGTACGCCTAAGATGTATTCAAAGTCACACGCAACATTCAGTGCAATGGAGCATTCAATGTTATGTGTGCTGCACTGGTTATGCCCAACCCCTATTCCCTTTGTTTAAATATCATTTTGGACTGTCTGGCTCGGCTACACTGTTAGCATGCTACTTACCATAACTGTCTAAGGAATTCAGCCCGTTGGTCCAGTAAACACCAGCTATGGGACCAGTTCCAGTTGGGTTGTCCTTTGTCTTATGCTATAACTCTCTGTGACATGTCAAATAAGCTTTAAACTAAACATGCGAGCTAGCCAACTAGCTAGCCAACTAGCCGGAAAGCAACAGACAACCTACTATTTTGGCAGGGCAAGGCGCTGTCTGCGCTTGTTTTCACCTTTTTCTGAGCTTTGTGACTGCTTGGCGTATGGGGCTATGGAGGTGTATATTTGCGGGAATAATGCAATGTATTAACCCACAATAGTTATTGACTTGTTTAAAAAGCGCAAATAGCCTACATGTTCTCATTGCAAGTATAAATCCAAAACTGTATTTCTATGTTATGTACATGTTATTAAATTAAATTGATGTCATCTCTGAATAGGCCATAAGACTTCCTGTGCCGGCCTGCCACTGTGGGTATAGGCTACTAATGTTGTTTCAGTTAAGATGAGCGGTGGCGTGTTGGAGTGTGTGTGTGTGTTTTATTACTCTGTGGTAATTCAGGTGATCATTGGTAGGCTGTTTGAATGAAGTGGGCATGAAGGTGGAGCATATTTGCAATTCACAATAAACCACAAACACATTTCCCCACTAAATATGCAGGGGTTGTGTGTGTGTGTGTGTGTGCGTGCGTTGAGGGGGTGTTACACTCCACTTAAGTCAACATAAGAACGAGCTTAAACTGAACTAAACAAAAAATGCTCACAAAAATAAACATCTTACGAATTACATTTAGAAAACATTCATAAAAAACAGACGAGTACCCAGCTTGAAATATTTTATTTTAATCACGTTGACTAAACATTAAAAGAGATTAGCCACACGTTTTGTCCTCCCTTTTGGCCTCCATTCGTGCTTCGGCCAGGCACATATGATAGCTGGGATGTGCTGTTATGACCACACCTTTGTTGTTATGATTGTTAACTTTGCTGTTCTGCTAATGGAGACCGGACCATGCGTGTTTACAGAAGTCAGCGTCGTAAAAACAGACGCCCGACGGTTAAGTAAACAACCACCATTGTCAGTGCGACAATAAAAGCTATGGGTGTTTCACATCTACGGTCTTTCAATTATACGGACTCAAGTGACAATGTTTGTTTTGAGAGAGTTCAGTTCCTTTCTGCTACATGACGCTTCGTTGAGTAGTGATTTTGCTTGTATTTGTGCAACATGACGGTTTTAACAAGACTGAACCGTATTCAAATCCAACAGTCTCCTAGGTTTCGTACAATGTGCGAACTTTATATAGGTCACACACACACACACACACACACACACGTACACACACACACACACACACACACACACACAGACGCAATTCTCTTCAGTCGAAGTAGCTTTCATGTTACAGGATAATCATCAGTGCTTTGTCTTCGGTTTAGCGACGTGATGTAGTTGATTGAGTAGTCTATATAATATTACTTTCAAAACAATTACACTGCGAACATTTATTGGCCGACTACGGTTATTGAAATTATGAAACGAATAAAAAAAAGTCGTGGATGGAAAGAGCCTATTATGTGTTGCACAGAGCCTAATATTCAGGCTCTGTGCAACATCATACACGCCTGGGCTAATCAGTGTGGATTTCTGCTGGTTTTGGACCTACCGCTGTAGAATATTGAACATGAGCTGTTGAGCGTCTAGGCCTGTTATTGTTCTCAAATGACTATTGGTAATTGGGAATTTAGTGCACACAAAATAGGATTGGATATTGTTACATATATCCAATATTGGATATTGTAGCTTGGCCAGTGTGATCTCTGTTCTTCTTGGTGTGTAGGATCAGTATTTATCATACAGCATGCGACCGATTGACAACACCAGCAGCATTTGCCAAATGATTACATCCAACATGGAGGGTCCAAAGTGACATATGCTATAGCCTATAACCCGAACTTTCACCGCAATCTCCCATTCGTGTTAATGCAGCATTTTGCTCGAAGGTCGAGTTATTGTGTTTTTATTTATTTATTGGAAAGCAAAGCTAAGTGCAGCAGCCATTATTTTATATCAAAAGTGTTGATGACCCATTCTTCACGCAATTGTTCCCCTCGCAATCACTGAAAATTATTTATAGATCAATTTGTAATTTACTGACTCAGTAACCACTATGTGTGTGTTTCATTAGCCTAATGAATTCCATTATTTTTATATTAATTCATATAAGTATTTTGAGGTAGCCTTTTTTTAATAATAAATGTCAAAGACATGCAACAATCTTTTTCATATTTTTTAATAGCCTACAATTAGGAGATTTAATTGGCTATAAACGCGATCTGACAGCTTTTGTCGGTCTGGGATTAAATTTTCAGATACATCATAGCGTTGTGATTCATGCTGTCTGAATCCGTCTGCGTTTCTACAATAACTTGTTTTCTAAACATGGACATAGCCTACAATATTGTATGGCGGAACAATCTACGCAACAACCGCCCAATATTAAATATCCGAACCCTTCAGAAAATGGCCAGAGGTTTTTGTCAGACCAGCTTCTGGTTAACTCGTTTAATTCCTCTGCCTTTATCTCCTGTTATCCTTCCGAAATTACAGTCTGTTGGCTCGCAATCTGCGCCTGTATTCCCTTCCAAAACGCAGTAGCTTTCAATGGTCGTCTGTGACGTTGTCTTAGTAAGCGACACAGGATTGCTAACCTATTAAGAAAAATAATTTGAAATATGCCTTTTCAACAAGAAAGGGATATGTTCAACGTTCTTTGCTAGTGAGAACCTCCATCCGTAGGTTACCACGGGGACTCCGGCGGACGGGCCTGGCCCGGGAAAATCAGCCCTCTAAGCCGGGGTCCTCTCCATCAACTTCGGGCCTTACCATAAAATTGTGTTTTGGGAAACCAAAACACAAAAACACAATAGATGAGCAGATATAGGCTGAAGTAGATCTGAATGGATACAGACTACACATTAGCCTACGAGTACATCATATATTTGGTTGGATATCTTACGGTGAATGGTTGATGCCACACATAAGCCATGTATATTTATTACATGCTAGTGTACAAAATATGCCATAGGCGTTTGAGGTAACTTGTCCTATATGTTAATTACTAGCCAAGTAAGTATGTTAATAATTGCAATTAACTGTGTATCAAACATGGCAGTGTAGGGTGTGCCATCTGGCAATGAAGTCCAGTAGCCTAATCCAATGGAGTGTAAAATAGTTGCCTTGCCGGAATAGACCCTAACCAAAAATTGTGCGTTGATTACGGATTTTCTTCAATGAACCAATGGACATGCAGTGTCTGCTATCAACAACAATGAAGCGTGTGATAGTTGAACTCACAACATTGAGAATGCACTGTAACCCACACTCAGACGTCTTTAATGAATACTTCATAACTCAGAAGAAAGGGAAAGTGCTTCAGAAATCCACCATTCAAGTTTTTCATTTCGAGTGCATTATACTACACAACAATGATATACAAAAAACAAGTTATTCACAAAAATAAATATTCAGTATTTATATAAACAACCAGTGACTTTCAATTTCATGTAAAAAAAAAACCTGACCTCAAGTGTATCAAAAAGCTACTGAAGGTGTGGAGAGAGAGAGGGACAGAGAAACAGAGGTGGACTCCATCCTTGGAGCCGCGACATCACGCAATTGTTTACGTGGATAGCGTCACTGTCAGAGCTCTATTGGTCTTTGCCTGGTCGTTCCCCCCTTAAACGCCTCGACCACCATCTTCTTGCCTGGGTTATGCTTGCTGTGATCGGCGTGAGAATAGACGAGAACCTACTGGGAAACGTGCGTGTGTGTGTGTGTGTGTACCCTTTCTGAACTCCGCGCTGTATATTCCTTCTCTGGCCCAATACACTTTGACACGGGGATTACGGGGTGAAGGCTTCCCTCGTGCAACATATGAATTCCCCTCCCTCCCTTCCCCCTAACTCCCTCTAGGTTGGAAAGATCACGTCATTTTAAAGTGGAGGATAAAATGGCTGTGTTTTGAGTATGCGTCTCATAGCATAAGAGTGCGACCTACAGGAGGCTGGAAGGTTATACAGGCTCGGGGTGGTATAGCTGCATTTCAGACACACATTCATCTCAGCCCCAAAACTAATGAGAGCTATATGACGCCACGTTTGCTCTCAATTACAAAAAAACAATCAGATATGGAGTTTCGCTTCTGCCATGCTGCTAATATTGTGAGAAACCTGAAATCACGAGACACGAATCTGTTCAACTTAACAACTTCGCAAAATCAGCATTTAACGTCGGTGAAAAGATGTTTAGGTGCCTTGGTATCAATTTAATTGACAAATTACTTTTGGTCTACTCTGAGTTTTGAATGATCAACATCAGTTTTTTAAACATAATAGTCCATACAAAAGCGTTGACATACTACATTCATCGCGCGTCCCTATGTAAAGGCTTAATTAATGTTATGCTACGTGGTAACATTTCAAAATATTTCTGTCACTTGTTACATGACAAAAGTCTGCGTATAGGCCATCTGCTGAAATCGGGACATTCAGAAGACCGCGTCCTTTTGTGTAAAACGCGAATCATTGTAGAGTTGCAATGCTATCACAACAAAGGGACACGATCAGCTTTGTGTTCGGGCCTCGGTCCACCACAATTGTGACTGAATGCAGGTAGGTCCTGTTTGCGTGGTAATGGACAGTACACGATATGTAAGTCATCTTGACTGGCTGGATATTTTTCCTGGTCAGTACAGAGTGGTGGGATTCACCGCATAACGTAAACAGGTAATTGCGCATACCAACCGAGCTAATATTTCCCAGCAACGTGCTGTGCTGGGCATTTTATTCATTCTTGCTGATACGTGGCTACAATTAACGACGGATAAAAAAAACATCCAATCTCCTGTTGACTGTGGACAGGCCACAAATTAACAACTACAAATGGAGACATTTTAAGTGAAATATTTATCTGGACGTTAGCTTTTAGTAGATATTTAATCTTGCATTTATTTTCTTCTTAAAAATCTCTCTCACACACACACACAACCGCTTTCATTTTGTGGGCGAAGGTACGATACTCAAGATGAGTGTGTCAAAGTGCAAAGCATGTAGGCTTATCATTTGTGCTTCCACGTTTTCCTCCGCTTTACGTAGGTGTGTTGTAAGACGTCACTTTGGTGTGTTTCTGTGAAGCAAACCCAAAACTGGAAGCTTATTACGCCCAAGTCTCGGAGAGGAGTGTAATTTTCACAGTTTTTCTCATATATTTTTTTCATGTACATTACATATGTTTCAAATGACAGATAACCTTAGAGGCCTAATTGGAAAATTACCCACCAAAAACCAAAATGACAAAAAAAGTTCAAGGCTTCCCAGGACGTGTGATTTTTCACGAAAAGGCGTGATCTGTGTCAGGTCTGGGTAGCCTTGAGATAGTCAGTCCGTAAGGCCTGTAGTGTGTTGTGGCCGAAATGGGCGCTGGTGGCTATCTGACTACAGTCAAACATAAGCCAAACATATCCTTTTCCAGGAAATACCCTCAGAAATACAAACAAGAATGAAACCAGATCGTAACCTCTCAGAAAAACCACAAGCACCAACCAGGTTAGAGTAAGTTTAAATTCCCTCGCAGATAATTTAGACAAACATTATCATACATTATTTCTTTTTACTATTTTTACTTGACCTCACATTTCAATATTTCCGGTCCAATGATTACTATTATTTTGTCCTTAGCCTACTGTGGGATATTAATTTGCATTTTCAATCAAATTCTTTTTCTAAACTCTGAATTTGATACATTGGGCATAAAATCGACCCAAACGCTGTAAAGCAAACAATTAAACGATAAATGAGGGTTTGTTTAAGTTTTCCAAATCTTATAGGAAACAACAATAACCACAACTATAACTATACGGTTGACAAGACAACAGTTCCAACCAAGTTACTAAAGGAAACCCCTGAATCTGTCAATTGATCCCAACTTAACCTAAGTTACAGCTGACGTTAGAAAAAAATGCAGTGAAAACCAAATAGGAGTGCTGTGATTTTTTTTTATCAGAGGGAATCTCCCCCTCTTTTTCTCTCACCACAAAGGCAGCAGACCTGGCCACGGCACAAGTAAATGTTTACTTCACAATCCAACAGGTCGAGATTCAAGGCGAAGAAAAAACAATAGATCCCAGGCGAAGTCAATTAAGCACACTTCGCCAAACCGCGTGGACTATTGCTTGTAGTGAACAGCTTATTTAGAGTTAGTTTGTCAGAATAGATTCACCAAGAGGGACTGCCCAGCTCATGAACAGTCCGCGCGTTATGGGAAATAGCACAGTATGTCACTGATCTATATATCTCCACAACAACAAGGAAAGTTATAAATCCACATCATCAATTGAAGGTAAAAATGCAACAACAAAAAAAAAGTAAAGGACGCAAGTCATTAGTGCCTCCCATTCACTTTAAGTGTAGTCAAGGTAGGTTTCCATCCAGGGTTTTTCCGCAGTTGTTTTTGTCAAAGAAAAACGCGTTAACATTTCCTGATTCTCTGAGCGGGTGGGGGAGGGACAGGCACACCGCCAGGCTGCCACCGCCACACGGGGTGAGAGCAAGGGGGAGGCCGGGGTCCCCCCAGAGAGTTCAGAGAGTAAGCAGGGCTTAAATCCCCGTCGCTTCCCACAACCAAGGACGGAGGAGCGGGGAAATTCGCAATGAAGCTGAAAGGCCTCTTCAGAGAGGCTGTTACATTGCTAGGCGCTCGTTTTCGTTTACTCGCCCCTGATAGATCCTCAATATTTCCCTCAAAAATCTCGGCTTTACTAGTGGGACGAGAAGATAAAGTCCTGTCAACTTTGGGCACGTTCTGTTTCGGCTGCGCCCTCGAAATTCCAGACTTCTTCCCCAGCACCAGAGTCTTGTCGTTTTTCCTGACCTTAGCTCCGTTTTTGTACTCCCCATCTTCTGTACTTTGGGTGTCCTGAGTGCTCCCGCATTCCTGCAAGCCGGAGGAGGACTTAGGAACCCTAGCAGAACTTTCAATGGCTTTGGTCTTGTTGAAACAGCCAGCAACGTGTTTGATGTCGCCGCCAGAGTATTGGCCATTGTTGATAACAGCCTCGTCTTCTTTGCAGTGGAAACCAGAGGGCTGGCTGTAGTATTCGAATTCATCATAGCTCTCCTCCACTTTAATCTTTACATTCTGTAGGTTGAAGGGGTGAGTTTTGACCGGCCTGCCGCTGTCAGGAATGAGACCCGCAGCTATTGAGCGCTCCTCGGGCTCTGTCTTAATAGTTTTGAGCGGAGAGGGCAGTTTCAGGCTGGGGCTGATTCTCACTTCTCTCTTTAGATTTGAAGCTAATGAAAGCTGGTTGTTGTCTATAGGCTTGGGGTGCTTTGTGTCTTTGTCATGGGCGCAGTGTGAGCTCAAGGCTGAGGGGCATTTGTTTGCGTGCCCGGGTGTCCTGTGTTGAGAAACCGCTTTGTTTCCGTTGCGGTTAGGTGAGGGGCTCAGCGCACGAACTGTTCTAGTCACAGACTCGCCTCTCTTTGCCTCTCTTTGGGTCTGGATCTGTGTCTCGGGAACACTCTTATCTCTTTTCTCCACGAAAAAGCTCCCCCAGACGACAGGCGAATTGGGTGTGTGTGCGTTCTGCTTGGCCTCCCTGGCTGCAACGTCATATTTCAGTTGTTTCCTTGGACTTATACAGTCCACCTGGCAGGTTACACCCTGGACCATCGACTTAGATGTGTGGTGCTGGTGGCTGTAGTGGAAGGTAGGCTGTAGTAGTAAAGGTGCTTTGGTGTGCGGAAGCGTTCTATTGTTTGATAGTGTTCTTGAGTTCGACTGAGTTCTTGTGCTGGAGACAGCATTGGGGAGAGTTTTAGCATTTGTTCTAGTGGTGATATTTTTGGGGGTGTTGAGAGAGGAGAACAGAGCCCTCCTAAAACGGATAGACTGGACAGATACCTGGCTGGATACAGAGCTGGTGTCAGACTGAGATGAACTCTCCTCGTCAGAACTGACCTCAGAGCTCTCCTCTTCGTCTTCTTCCTCGTCAGAGGTCCCAGAGTTGCTGCTGGTGGATAAACTGGAGCCGAAATCTGAGTCGTTGTGGAGCCGCTCCGAGTAGCAACTGGACTCAGTGTCACTGCTGTAGGTCTCTGGAAAAACCCCCACATGTTGCTGCGGGTGAGGATGATGGTGAGCTCGGTGGTCGAGGTAAAACTCATGACCAAGGTGAAATTCGCCGTGAGTCGTCCCGTTCTGGTTGCGGTTTGTTTTTGGCTTGCTGCAGCACTTCGGCTGAACGAGGAGCACCGGGTGGTGTGTGTGTGAGAGAGTGTGTGAGAGTGTGTGTCTGCTCCACGACCGCCTTGCGCTGCTGTCCCTATCCCTGCCGCTGCCGCCCCCCTCGCGCCTCCTCTTCCTTTTGTGAAGTAGGTCGCCGGCTGCAGAGAGCCTGGACTGAGCAGCAATGGCGGATTGAAACAGCACCGGCTGCCGGCTAACCACGCTCCGGAAAAACGATTGTCTCTGGGTGAACGCGACGCACTTGCCCGGTATTTGAGTTGTTTCATAGTTTTTAAAGGGTTTAGATGCCGACTTGGTGACAGAGGAGTACCTCTGACCTAGGGTTTTTTTGTAAATTTGAGGTAGAGTAGAGTCGGGCTGTGAGGTTGGTTGCTCTCTTCTGCCGGGTTTGTTTTTGAGAGACAGAGCCTGTGGAACGCTGTGCAAACTTAACCAAACTTTCTCCTTCCATAACCCAGCCGGGTGCGTGTCCGCATTGAGCTTGCCCTCGCCAACATCCTCCTCTAGACTTGCCTTCCTTGCTTTTCTTTTGTTGGATTTTAGCACACGCTCTGTTTTGCAGGAGAAATAAAGCGACTCCACGTCCTCCCGTGATATCAGAGTACATTTAGCCGCGTGGAAAGCAATAGAGTGTATTGCTTTGAGCTTTCTCAACTCCTCCAAATCACACTGGTGTTTTTTAACGTTCAGGTGGTCCATGCGTTTGTGCACGGTGGTCCGGGGAATATTTTTTAGGAGGTCGGTAAAGACCTGGGAGAGGGCGAACATTTGTTTTCCTTTTATCAGCAGGTATCCCAGCCTCACTCCCTGCATCTCCTCAAACCCACACTCCAGGTCTCCCATGTTGCGTTTCCCTGTCTATTGTAATAATCCCAGCATTCAGCTCGGCCAATTGTCCTCATGCGGCCACAAAAAGAGAAAAGGAATAAACTCCCTGTTCTTCTGGGCTCAAGGCATTCTGACGCGCCGGCCGCTGTCGACGCGTCCTAGTACCTCCACTGTGCGTCATGGACAGGCAAACTTTGAGATGCGGAGTTAAATGGAGTGGTGTCGGATATGTTCAGAGCATCAGTCCCCGGGCCCTGCCCCGAACCAAGCATGGTGAAGGAATGCGAGGGGTTGTGTCGCCGGGCACGCTATCCCCTACCTGCCTTTCCTCCTCTCCGGCTCACTCCCTCTGGCCGACAGCACGGTAGGAAGGTGCACACCACTGCCCCAACGAGAGGATAAAAAAGAGGAGAGAGAGAGAGAGAGGGGTAGGGAGAGAGCTAGCTACATGGAGTGGGAGGGAGAGAG
>JACXGI010004087.1:29967-56592 GCA_016801175.1 Esox masquinongy
CCCCCCCCCCCCCCCCCCCCCCCCCCCCCCCCCCCCCCCCCCCCCCCCCCAGTTGATTGCCGTGCTATTGTACCCCCACCACCACCACCTCCGTTTGTTAAGTAAATAATGCGGCTATGACAAGTTCATATTTCAATATTGTTTTTTTACAGACGAAATGGAATAGCTGAACAGGGCAAGCCCTCTACTATATCCTGCTAGTAGTCTATTGCTTTATTCGTATAGCACTGTCAGTCAAAGTTGCATTATTGAGAGCATAATCATTAGGCAACATGGAATATATGACATCTATTTGCCAAATCATAATTGTTTGAATTCAGGCCTCTGGTAATCTTTGTAACCCCGCTGGCTAATTCTAGTATGGAGGTTTGGTGTAGCCTTTTTTTCTAGTGGACTCGGAGACAAAGAGATTTCATTTTTTTCACCTGAGTATATCGCTGTTCAAAATCCCACATTTTGAGGTGCAAACCACCTAGGTAGGCTTTCCTAGGAAATATTTTTAGTCACGCGATTTTTGTTTTAGTTTTGTCGCGAATTTCAAGAATTAAATCAAAGCTTTAAGCAACATATTTTTAGGTATAGCGACATATTTACGAATGGGTGGGTCTTATAATTTATGAATAAAAACATAACATTGTGTAATCTTTATACCTTTGAGATTTCCCTCAACATTATGCCAAATAGAGAGTTTTGCTTTGTGAATGATGGGCGTGTGAGGTGTGTGTGTGTGTGTGTGCGTGTGTGTGAGAGTGTGTGTGTGTGTGTGTGTATTGATGGATTGATTGATTGGTTTTATCATTGTCATGTATCTTCTATGATGCTCAGACCACATGTGCGTACAGCACATTGTATTATCTGTAGCAAACAGAAAAACAATCATATATAAGCTTTATACATACATACGTACACACATACACACAAACATACTGTAAATACATACACCCGCGCACAAACACTACATATACACAAATCAGATCGAAAACCTAACATTAATCTGCAGTTTCAGTTATATAACATATTGTCGAAGCTTCCAATCTTAAGAGATTACGTAGTGTGTATGTGAGTGTGTATGAGTGTGTAGACTAAATGTGAGTCATGGGGAAGCATGAATTTCCATTTACCTCGGAATTAATGGTCAAGTCTTTGTCTCGACGGCCTATTTTGAAAACGGTAAATATGCTCTTTCTATTTCGGCCACTGAGCTCGCTATGTCCGGGTCTACCACGTTGAAAACGCGAGCAACGTGACGCACGATTAGTCTGAGAAAGTCTCGTGCTTTCACGTGTTGCTAAAGTGTACGCTCAGAGTTGCTTTTCCCCAAGACGAGGCGGATTCATTTCAGTTTATTATTTTCACGTTAGACCGATCCATTTATATTTTTGAAATAGTGTATTTATAATTATATTTTATTCTTTTATATAGGCCAAAGTCAGAAATATAGGAGTTATGACCGTTTTTTCCTAATTGTCGTGTGTGGTGTTTCGGTGACTATGTGTCAATGGTAAATTCCACTTAGGGTTTGTGTTCAACAAGGTATTGTATGTTAACCACGGCAATGTGAAATACGTATAAACCCCCCCTCCTCCCAACACACACGCGCGCACACACACTTTTCAAGGCTGTATTATGCACATGCCAATGGCCTGAGCAGGGTGAGGCTGACTGGAGAATCATCACGCTGAGCCATATCAGCACTCAAATATGCTTTTTAAATTGATTACTAATTGTCGTGTGTGTATATGAGTATGGGAGATATAGGATCATTTATGGTGTCGGTTTAACCTAACAATATTTTACTTGGTTGTATGGTTATAGCCTTGCTGATTTTGGTACATTTATGCTAGACCAGGCTGCCGATCGATGGTACAAGCACCGCGGACGGCGCTATAGGCATATAATTTAATGAATTGCAAAAACAACCAAAACATGCAAATCGTGACATTGCAACTATTTGCGTAGCACAGACCTCAGGAACTGTCAATGTCTATAACCCTCGAAATTTTTGCACACAAGCCTTAACTGTATATAAACAGTCTACTTGACCAAGTTCCAGAGAATTGGGAAGAGTAAAAGGGTGGAGGTAAAGAAAAGGGATGAAAGCGCTGGGTGTGGGAGGGCAGACTTGCCTTTCATTTTATAAAGTGCACGTGGTCGGTAGTGATTTTATACTCAAATGTAAATAATTGTTACAGTTAGTTTAAAACATTTTTTTTTTTATGATTTACCCCATACGCCGTTATCGCAAAAATAACTCCAGTTTAACCCCCATAGAAATACAGTGATAACCCTACAGCCTATATTTTACGAGAATTGTTTTGTTCCACTGGTACCTGCTCCAGGGATTCATATCCGGGGCTATGGGGCATTGGTTATTATGATCAAATCCTTAGTGGCGTTTAAACCTATCGCTCATGACTGTGCGTGTGTTTACTTAGCAGCCTGTGATCCAGGGCGAGGAACAAGTTACAGCGCATCCCGGCCTGTAGCTCCCCGCTGGGGGAGCGCTGAGCGTTGTCAGCAGGATCCGGAGTCGGGATGCCAAACGGCCTGGCATTACAGTTTTATCGACGCTGAACGTTGTGCACGGTTTCGGGGCGTCCACGGTGTAGGCCTACTTGGGGTTTGACGTTAAGTCTGCCCTTAACCTGTGTAGTAGCCTAGCCTATAATATGCGACGGGAGGAATACTAATGCACGATAGGCCACCATATTTTGGCACAATGTAACTCAGTGCGTTTCTGTGTGTGTGTGTGTAAGTGTGTGAGACAACTCTAATCCAACTCAATCCCCTATCAAGACTTCTATGAATTGTAATTCTCAGTGAACCGAATTACTATGCATACAGTACTGAGTGTGTGGATGTTGCTGCCTTCTGATTTACTAAGAAGAGGAAAGGAGGTTTCTCCGTTAGCTAAGCTCCACCAGCCCTCACAGACCTGATCCGTGGTGATTAAGACTCGACCTCTCCGGCCTACGAGCCTATTTAGACCACAAAAATTGTCTGAAAACAATTTAATTTAAATAACATTAACATAAAATGTAAATGTCATGTTCTATTCACACTAGCAACGCCGTGTTGCAAGGTGCAACGCATGCTTAAAGTCACTGACGATGTTGTTTACCTGGTAACTCATGGCGTTCTCTGTTGAACAAGTGTCATGATAGTATAGGCTAATTGTTTCTATTGCCAGTGTGATATGTTTTTAGTTGCTTCCCATTTACTAAATTGTTGTTTGTCTGATTCTGTTTACGGAGCTTGAACAACCAACAGAAACAGACTTCCTACATTACCGCTCATTCCATTCCAAAACACATGTAGAGACATCTGTAGACCTGTGGGGAGTGTAAGTCGGAAAATTGTCCCACGTAGGACCATTGATATTTCACCTTTAAAACTACCGAAACAGATATCCTATGCAAATCTCGCAACAAGTCATTCTCTAAATACAACTAGCTTAGTGTAAAAACGCTTCTAACCTATACTTCCGTCCGGAAATGGAGAGTATAGAGGAAGGCTGCATTCGCGTGTTTGCTTATCTTGGATATGACGTCTGTGCATTACTCCAACTAGGGCTATATGAAGTATAGGGTTTGATCTGGTTGCCCAGGAAAAGAAATCACGTTTCAGGAATGTAGGTGTTGCACATAGGCTACATTGACTTTAAGGCGCCTACTAATCAATCCAGTTCCACATAATTCACCATAGGGAGTTTTATATATTTAATTATACACGTTATGGACGCCTAGAATGCATTTTTGTCTTACAACAGAAAGACCAGCAATTGTAGATGCAGAACGTGTGAATACACACGCACGTGCGCACACACAAAACACAAGGGTGAATGTAGGCTAATGTTTTTCAATGGATCAACACAACTATTTTACAAAGCAGCTAATATATAAGCCTAGCAGTTTTTAGTAAATATTTTATTTTGCCAGGTTGTTAACCCGTTACCAAACCCATACAACTGATAGCTAAAATTTGTAAATCTAATTACACATAAAGGTCTATTGTAAGCTGTATATAGACTCACACTCGTGAAGCATTATTCTATAATTATGTGTTTTACAAATTTATGTGAATTTCATTTGCGTAATTTCAGCAGATGGGATAGCCTACAGCGTATCATTTTTAGATTGACGTACATGCCAACATTAAAGATATAGCCTAAAATAATGTACCTAAATAAAAATAACAATAACACACACACACATATATAGTATAGTATTTGAAGCCCCAAATATACGGTTTGTACTTTTCCCTTGTGCTCTTCCCTTCCTACTGCAGCGTAATAAGTTCTTGTTCTTTGTGAATCGCCTACGGACTTATTATTTTACCACACATTTGTTTCCCCGTTACACTTTGCATGTAGGCTAACATTTCGGGCTGCTCCTAGTTTGGTATTTAAAAGCGATATTCCCTTCAGGGGCTGCAGCCTATTCAGAAGTTGTGTCTGCTGTTGACCGCGTTTCTCGTGCCCTTTGTGTAGAGATGTCCTGCCGCTCCCTAGCTCTCTTCTCTCCCTCTGAGCTCAGCCACCGCGGCCGGAGGAGTGTAGTTGACTCACCAAGAAGAGCTCCAGAGTGGAGAACACAGCAGCGTGCTGCATTGGGGCTTCATAATACTGGGGGAATACTGCGACCGGACTGGCAGAATAGCCCAGTGCATTTCCCCGGGCGCACATTCATCACTCGCGCGGATAGATGTGTTTGCTGTAATGTGCACGCGTGCTTTTGGCGAGCACATGGCTGCGCGCGAGGTTTGATGGAGGAGATGGGATTAGAGCGAGTGGAAGGTAAGAGGACACACACACATTCTCTGCCTCTCTCCCTCTCTCTAACACACACACACTCACACACGTCCTCGTTTTTCACGGAAAACAATGCAAAACAACACGAGTACTTTGTCCCTCTGGTTTACACGTCTAAAAGCGTTCTCTAGGCCTGTCGCCCACAGTAGTAGGCTGTGTGGTGGTGCGTAGATATACTGTTGTTTATATGAGATACTACTGTCGTGAAATATATGGGTCAGCAGGCAGTAATATTTGGATAATCAAAGTTGAACTTCTTTAATTCCAATTTCAACGTGATTGCAGGTATAGGTCTGTTTTAATAAATTGATCCCATGCTACATTTAAAATATTCAGGTCAGGACCTGAAAACGACCCAAATCGTTTGTGTAAAATTGGACTCTGTGCACGCGTGTTTCCCATGTGTGAAAACACCACACCGCAAAGCGGATATCCGTTAATTGTGATTAAATAATTAAATTAGACTACTCTTGTTCGTGTTTCGGTTGATTTCTTGAAAAGCTGGCAGCAAAAAAAAAACGCAGTGGCTATAAATTTTTTGGGGAGGCGCTTCACTCTAGAACCTAAACTCTGAAATTCAACAACCTTAGAATTTTATACCAATGTGCTTCTCACTTCAACTCTTGGTGTCTGGTTTACTGAACGCTTCCCTTTCCCAACCTGCCCCAAGTCATTTGTTTAGCTTTTAGTTTTATGGAGACACTTTGAGGCGCACATTTACTAGCCATGCCAAAACAAATGAATTCCTGGGTCTGATCCCGAAGAATGTGATTTTACATGCAATTTGAGCCTGAAGTGTGAGCACGTTGTGGCTGGGGGTAGGGGCCGTCTTCACCCCTCACCCACCGAGTTATGTATGTCTACTTTGTGTTTTCCTGTGCCCCTGCCTTTACCCACCAGCAGAGCAGGCGAAGTGCTATTGTAGCCTAGCAAACCAAAAAGCACCAAAGAGAGCATCAGTGTCCAACAGGTATGCGGCCTTTGGCATCGTGTATTGTCTCAAGCATCCTCCCCGCTCCAGTAGATGTGCAGAATGGGTTTTGGGAATGTGTTTTGTGTGTGTCTCGCGACCCGTTCATTTGAGATGTCCACGTTTTAAACGGTTTATTTGGGTTGGCCTATTCTGACTCTTTACTGCAGGCCTCTTGTGAGCTGATGTTCTGTGTTAGGCCTGTGTCATGTTTAATGCAACATGTTTCATGTTTGTTGTGAACCCCAGGAAGAGCTGTGTTGTGCTTTTGTCACACGCTAACAGGGATCCTAATAAAATCCGATTTCATGTTAAAGAAAAAAGATTGATGGTATTATGCCTACGCATATTTGATTGTTTTTAGAGATATGTTAACCATCCAGAACCTATGCTATCACCTGAAAGTCAGTCTTAACTTCAAAGCCCATTACTACTATTAATTGAGCCCACAACTGAATGTCAAATAAGCTATATTTGCCCATGCTGTACGCTACACAGCAGCGTAATAAACAATGGTAGCGTTAAGCAAAGTCATAATTAATTACAAAAATATGCATAATATTACTTTTTAAAAAAGAGATCCCACAAGACAACCTCTAATTATAGTTGAAACAGTCTTAATTGGCCATGTTCCCTACAATCAAAATCGCAATGTGTGATTAGCAATTGCGACTGACTGGCTGATCCACAAGTAGCCTAATATTGAGTCATTTTTGTGATGCAAGGTGATTTATAGATCAGTCTGGATGTTCTGCAGTCTTCATCATCCTTCAGAACACTAATCATGGCTAAAAAGCCCTCACATTTTTACAATTTACCATATCTCCTTAAAATCAAGACTTCACAATAACATTTTTGTCTTTAGATTTTTGCAGTATCTCCAATTTTATGTTTGTTCCAACTGTTTCACCACGGTGACAACCTCCCCATTGCTTTCTTTAAACCTCAGTCTGCCCACCCAACCGCATCTTGGTATTTGTGACACCTCACCATGATAAGTACTCATAGGTCCAAAATGTTGCTACTTTAGGGCTAAACAGCAATTTTCGGAAATATACTATAGAAAAAAAAGAATGAAAACATATTCTTCCGAATTGTAAATGTTTTGCTCGATTTGTTATACATTAGGTTTTAATTACTTAGGCTACATTTGCAACCCTCCTAGTATTTATATTAACTATCTTTAATAAACAAGCAATTCTCTTCGGCCTTGGGTCTCAGATTGACGTGGTTGGTCACCGCCCAGCTGCGCTTTAAATTTGCATAAGGTATAGGGCAGAACTTTTTATACTGCATATTAGTAGGATTTGCGCTGGTCACTCTTCCCACATTCCCGCTCATATTTCTGTGTACACGTGTTGAAAATGAATTGAGGCAGCATTTCTACTGCCAAATTCGCCACTGAAAACAGCTGTTTGCATTCATATGGTAGACGAAACTAGCTCATTTAGAATTTTTTATGTCTGGTTATAGATAGTCTCGATTCAATCTGATTTTAAAGTTCCATCATCTTATTTTAGGATTATTTTATTACAATAATGAAATGATGTAATGTGAATTAATCTTCAATAATTTAAGCTTAGTCCAAATTGTTAATATACTTTCTTATAAAACGTATTAATCATTATGTATGTAAAACGTAAAGCTGCAAATAAATTAAGTAATGGAGATATAAGGTATGATGGGAATATAGTTAAAATTGCAGAATTGTACCTACATTTTAGCAATAACTGTACCTTAGTATATACATTACTTAATCATTTTTGATGACCAACTTCATTTTAATTTAAAATCAAAATATACCCTTGCAACGGTCTGGTGGTGTAAGCACAGCTACACAAACCCCAGACCGGTTGTCAGTCCCCGTCTCGACCTTTCCTACTTTCTCTGACCTGCTAGTCTGGCTCCCCAAAAAACATAGCATATACCCCAGCCTATTTGTTACATTTGACAAGTCAACTGTCAGCGTTTTCAAAATCTGCAGTGCAATGTAATCTATGAAGTGATATAGCCTAATAGGCCTGGGTAATCTATTTTTTAAATGAGCTTACTGATAAATAATTCACGAGGACGTCAATGGGTCGTCTGGATCATGTATGGTTCTATTGTATGAAGTAATCCTCCAGGGCCGAGATTGTATAGGGACGTCCCCTTGCACTCTGACGGGGCTGGGACACAGAGGCTGGCTGCGGAGGAGTGGCATGGCCAATCGACTAGTTTTTATGCTTACGTCAACGAGCCCACGTCAACTTAGTTAACCACATTGGCCAATCTAGGAAGAGGACCGTGGCCTATGTTTAACAAGCAATGCAGGCTTCGTGAAATGTCAACGTCGAATCTGTACTATAAATGCTGGCTAATAGGCCTACTGAAAAACGTGACCTTGCACCAGGTAAATCTGTAAGGATATGCACATTAACTTGACAGATTAAAGGTGATTGTGATTCTACAAACATGACATTAAAGTATACTTAACTAGAATAAATGTGGATTTGGCACAGTTATTGAGAAGTTAATGAGGTAAATGTGTGGAGGGTGAAAGAGCCCAATGCAAATGTGCACATACTCATTCACGGAGTCCTATGGCCTAATTATGCTCCCCCCCTTTGTTTCCAGTGCGGCTCTGTAGAAAGCACCTGAGGGAGAGAGACTGAGGCAAAGCCTTAAAGCTGGTTAACGCAGGAGTTTCAACAGGCTATATCACTGGCTACACCGGGCAGTAAAGACTCTGACCCACCTCGCTAATCCCTCATTACATACCATAATATAAGTTTGGCTAGTTGTTACAACCAACAGACAGATGACTAAATTGGTCACCGGAGCAACGGCTGTACGTCAGTTTAACTGTATGTGCTCTTAAACGTCCAGCTGGTGGAGTTGGAATATAGGGTGTGTGTGTGCGTGCGTGTCGTTGCTTGACTATTGTGTTATTATTGAATTATAAAGAAATGAGTAACAATATAAAATCCTTTTGATTAATTATTTTGCTGTTCACACACTCTTCATAACACAACCGCAACCTACGGAAACGAGATAAACAAGACCTACCAACAATAGTTCAAAAGGGAAAAAGCAAGTCTGTCGGAGCAACATTTTAAATTGACTCAGAACTTCTACTTACATGCTACTACCAAACCACACCCCGCAATCCTTTTCCCGGTGTGCCTTGCGTTTGCTAATGAATTCTAGAGTTCCCGCCACGAGTATATTTGTTCGTTTCAAGAGCATCCCTGCAAACAAATTTGACTCTTCCATGGATCTTCTCGGATGTTAGATGGTCCCCTGCATGTCTTTATGGTATCCGATGTTTGCTGGAAATACATTACATATATCACAAGGCCGTATTTTGATGCTTAATCTTTTTCATACCTAATACAGTGGCCGAAACTCAAGGTTTACCGTCCACATCAGGCCGCCAAGTCACATTATTCTGGCTTTCTAAATTATATGTAATTCCTGGTGGAATCCATACTACTACATTAGTTTGCATTTCTATATAAAAATATATTTATCCAGTTACACAGTATACTTTAAGAAATGTGGTCATTAAATATTTTTTATCTATTTTTCTGTACCACAAAATGTTTACATAGAGACTTTTGGCAGTGGTTAAATTACCAAGGCTAAATTAATTTCATCAACAAAAATAAAACTAGTGACAGGGAACTACTTGAATCTTCATATTAGAAACACTGTTTCACAACTAAAACATTTTGTTCAGCAGATTAAATACATGAATACAACACAGCTACGTTTGTTATAAGAAAACAAGCTGTTCCCTTATATTATTTTCCTTCATGTCCACAAGTAGCATAGCCTATTGAACTGCGTGCACGGTAGACTTTATTTGAACAAAATGTATTCCACTATAATGCACTATAGAAAAAAACATAGCACAGATGAAGTGTCATATCTTTTGTAACCACAAGGGCTAGAATAAAGCTCAATCTAGACATTTTTGTTGACTTAAAGAATGATATTCGTTAGAATAACCTGGAATAACCTGTTTAGCAAGATGAGAAAATAAATTTTTTGGGAGAGTTCAGTTGTATTATTAAACTCAACTCAATGCTTACTTTCTGTACACCAACTTGTTTGTCTTAACTAGGAAAAGGGTAGCCAACTGGAAGGCTGGTATTTCCTAGCTAAGGGAAGAAAGAGATTAGTTTGCGCAAACTGTATAATCGGAGCTGGGGCGGAGCCTGTCTGCGCACACTTCACAGCTCACCAGCTGTTGTGGGCTGTGTGAGGCGCCAATTTCGTAACTCAAAATGTAGGCTCTGAGCATTTAATGCGTTAGTAACTTTATTATTGCCAAGCCATTCAAAGAAAGCCTTTCAAGCAAGAACAAGTTTAAGTAATTTAGGTATCCTAAAGGTTGCTAAATTAAATGAAAAATCTACCTTTACAAAACCGGCCTACATCTGTTGACTTTTTTTTCTACAAGTAGCACTACTCTCCAAATTTTCACAATGGGAGTGACCTATTTGTAATGTTTTGGTTTTAGTGAAACAAAATAAGCAAAGTTGTCTCCAAACGTAACAGTATGTCTGATGTTTGATCATACATGTATAAACTTTTTACACAACTACATCCGGCTTGGCCTGAGCCATCCATCACATACAAATAGCAAGCAAGTTTATTTATATAGCACAATTCATACATCAAAGCAATTCACTGTGCTTTACAAAGAAAAAGAAAAAAAATATATAAATACAATAACATAAAAACAGAAACTATTTTAACCTTACAAATAGAAACTATTGTAAGGAGCTAAGAGCCTACAACATGACAACACTCAATGCTATGTTCCTTTAATTAGTTAGATACTGTAACGTTTTAGTGAAGCAAGAAACGATTGTGGAAATATTTTTTAAGACATTTTATGGCTTGTTGGAGATGAAAGTGGTGAACAATAGGCAAGAGAGTTAATGCAGAAAGTGCAGTTTGACTGTTTCAAACTAATGTTGCAGCAGTACATGTGCCCCTGGAGACAGAGGCCTAGACCACACTGGGACACTGTGAGGGGGATTTCAAGCATTACAGTATATATAAACTATGCTGTGAAATATTCTAAAGATAGGCATGATATTGATGGGACGGATTTAATCTACATGAACATACTATTCTGGTTATTAAACCAACACTGGGGTTCTTTTGCACCTTTGACTTTAACTTCTTACGGAGTTTAACTCCTTAATCAACACAACAGATTTGACAATGAAAAATTGAAAAAAATTGAAACAGCCAATCTGCTGTAATGTTTTTATTTAGTCTGACGTGGTTTTGTTTAGCCTCAGTGTGTACACCCATCTGTAGCTCATGCGCAGTTTGGCTGTAGTTCAGAACTAGAAAAAATTTATATGCTGGACATTTTTCAGAATGGAAAATAAATTAAAAAGCGTAATTATTTGGTCGATAAGAAACTACATGTTGGAATTATGTATTTTAATTTTGGTAGGTCAATTAAATATAAAAAATGTTCTCAGCATAGATTTTTTTGACAATTGTTTTGAATTAAATGTTAAATTAGAACATTGTTTTGCAAATCTGTTTCAGCATTGCATCAGTGCATTCTCGTACAGACCATGCGCTACAACACAAAGCCACTCCACCATGGTTAGGTATTTACACCTAGCCTTCGGTTTTCCCACTTAATCCCCCTAGCCCCATATGCCTCCGGGCTGTATGCAAGACAACCCCATCGCCATGAGTGTCGTATGGAACCGGACAGTCATGCAGTGTCATCATGTAATGCAAGTTTAATGCAGCCTGAGGAAATATTTAATGCCGCAATTAATTGATGGTAAACGCGGTTTTCCTAATGCATTTAGTGGGATGGGTTGTTCGTACAAAAGGCACTCAGGTTCTGGTGTGGAGAAATAGTCTACATTTGGATTCGAAACGTCCAATTAAAATACACGTTGAAAGTAGCCTAGCAATGAATCCGTATGTATTTTTTGGCCAATTTGTTCCAGAACAATTCAGATTGTCTTACAAGTTTTATTATTTTTTGTCAGGATCTTGTCACCGACATTTGACATTGTGGCCTGTGGTTATTTTTTATATTACCATAAAAAATATTTAAGCTTTTAACCGCTTACTCTATGGTTAATACAACATCACTAACGATTCGAAAGAGTGTAAAATAGATAGAATCAGTGTGTGTGTGTGTGTGTGTGTGTGTGTGTGTGTGTGTGCAGTTAATTCAGGCCTTAGGCCAAGTGGAAAAGGTTTAGATGTATTGTTTTGGTAATGTAAATGCAGTTTTTCTCAGTTCAAAAGTAAAGCATCTTGTGATGTCACGGGCAGAAGTTTGTGGTCAGAACTGATTCTGCTATTACTGGTGTTTCTAACAGACAAGTCTTGACCCTGATATTTAGCATATACCCACTTCCTTAATAACTATCTAAACATGTGCTAAACTTTATACCGTGCTGTATGAAGCGTATGAGTTTTTTTCAGCGTTTACGACGATTTGGGATCTCTGTAGGAATCAGGAATTTAAATGTAAACACTGATTGGACATTTGTTCAGATAAACTATATATATTGTCTCTCACTCGCTCTCTGTTCATAGCTTTGGCGTACTATACCTACATCGGTAAAGATAAATCTGTCAGATCACCGCGAAACATGAAACTATAGTCTATACTGCCCAATAAGAACTCAAGCGGCATGTCTTGTGTGAATCCGTCATCAGTTCTGTTCTGGAGCTCAAACCCCCCTGTCCCAAACACCAAAAACAACAAACAACACGTTACTTGAGTATGGAACTCCCAAAAACCCTGCATGGGGTAAATGTGATGTTGATGTAAGAAGTCATTGCAGTTTTGTTCAGTATATTTTTTCAGAATAGCCTGCATATTTCCAGGTTCCAGTATTCGTGATATAAAGCAACTGATAAGCCGAAAGGATTCTTAAAAAATCTTAATGGAACCTCTATATGCATATAAATCCATATATATATATATATATACTACTCCATATATATATGTGTATATATATATATATATATATATATATACATATATATATATATATATATGGATTTTTATGCATATAGAGGTTCCATTAAGATTATTATTATTATATATATATGCTTGTAGGTAAGCTAACACACCTATAATAGGCCAATATTTGTGGCAGTATATATTCTATATTTGAAACAGACCCATGTGTCGCTCTATATGTTGTATTAGTAAACCCGGCATAGGCACTAAATTATATAAGGAAGGTCATTTTTCTTAGGTACTTTGCCAACGCATGGATCCTTTTCTCTCTTTGCACGAATATAGCCCTTGTACAGGAGAACTAGACTGCTAGACAGAATCAAGTGCGAGTTGTAAAAAATAATTTGCTATTTCGGGGTTTCAGTAGTCTCCAACCGAAAGCTGCCCCCTCCCTCGCCTCCCTTTGTTCTCCCCAACTCTAATAGGTTTTCCCCTGCCACACACAACCCCCCCCCGTTTTGTGTGGTGTGGACTGGAGCATTCGAGCAATTTGAAATTAAAGCCAGCAATAGGAAGACACTCCCGGGGACCTCTCGCTCTTCATATTACACGGAGGACGCTCGTGTGCTTTCGCGCATTATTGGCAAGTCATTACGTTTCTCTGGAAACCAAACCGGGAGGGAGCGGGAGACGTCTGAGGGTTTGCGAACTGTGATGCAAGCCGCTGGCAGATGCGCGTGCGAATAAATCCATGCTTGTTGCACATCATCTGAGTGATTGAACCAAGATTATGTCATTACAACTTTTTAAAACTGAAGCGAAATAAGTACTGTTTGAAGAAGTGTGTTTTCTAATTGTGTTTTTAAAGTTTCCATTCATTGTCTGAAGTGGGGTAGTTTATTCAGTTGATTAATATATAGGAAAAAATGTAATACAACCATTTGATATGTAGGCCTATTCTTAATAAACTAATATATTTAGCTAACAAACTGACGTGTATGTTCCAATAGTTAAAGACAAACCCAATATAAGGCTTTAGGAAAGATACATGAAATCCATGTAAAGAACTACGAAATAAGAAATAATTTCAGATTATTTCAAGTCTTGTCTTCGAAGGTTCCAGAATGTGAGTGCAGATTTGGCTACAGTCCTATTAATTTCGTATATTACTCCCTTAGTCACACACGTACACAAACGCGCGCACAGTATATTTAGGCCTGATGTAAGAGCACAATGTCAGATGTTAACAGACTACTAGCCTACTACTGAGTGTGTAATCAACAAATCAACGTACACAATACATGCACCGTTGAATGTTCATATGCAAAGTCCATCTGATTTATATAGCTACAATGTTCGAATGCTCAATATATCGCATTATAATCAGAATTATGTGTGTTATCTATACTATGGATTTATTTTGAATTCATTTCAAGACTAGGTCCTTCAACTACAACGAATGGCAAAAAATAGGATTCTAAAGGTTAGGGTTTTAATAAGGAATGTCTATATTTGTTAATGCCTCATGTTTATTGCCAATCGCAATTAAGCATTTTTTTAAACAATCATGTTTTTAACAATCATCTTGCTTCAATATTTTTGGACGAATCACATTACATCTTTTTACATCCGACATTTTTCTGAGATGATCTGATTGGTCAAAAGGCTAGAAAGTTACAACATCAGGGATGGCGAGCAGTGCAGTCTCAGCCTTGTTACAAAGTTTCCAAAGCAGTTTCCCTCACAACACATTTGTTTTAAAAAGCCATGTGGAACTAAAATGGCGCCACGCACACTGGCAACACTCTCTGAGCCAATCGCATCGATCATTTTTTATCTGTCACAGGCTGTGCGTGCTTACGCACTTCCACTCGACGACGTACAGCTTCTTCTCGCCCGTGCTGTGTAGCTTACGCTGAAGGAGAGAAAATACAGTATTGAAATGGAATGTAAACACGACTAAAACATGACCTTTTGGCCAAGTGGGAGCTAAAGCGGTGTCACAGTGGTTAGACGAGGATCTTCTTCACAGGTTTAGGCTCATCTTTGTTGTCTTCGCATGTCCACTTTTTCCGTAGATGGTCTCCGGCGAGCTGTGCCTGGCAGCGGACAACGACTTCTTGACGAATAATATGAAGGAGATGATCGGAGGTTGCTGCGTGTGCTCAGACGAGAGAGGCTGGGCAGAAAACCCTCTCGTCTACTGTGACGGTCACGGCTGCAATGTTGCAGTCCATCAAGGTAAACACCGTTTAAAATAAACGTGGAATTTGCTTGACTAACAACCGATAACTAGCCATGGCTAGCAAGTAACAGCGCGGTATATGGTCTGCCAGTAAGCTTGCTAGCAACGCTAAGCTAACTCATTTTGCTATTAGTTAGCCAGGGTTATAGCTAGCTAGCTAGTTCTTTTCAATCGAGTGGTGTGAGCGCGTTTTGTCGTGACCTAGTTAGCCTTCATGTATAGTTAAATAGCTGCTAGAATGGTGTTGAGTTAGCTAAGTAATACAGTTCTGTAAGACTAGTCAAAGTGGACTTTGCCTGGCTGTATGGTTAGCTACAATTCGTAGAAATGTATTGCCCAGGTATTTCCTAACTCTAGCGTTAGCATGTTAGCTATATATAATTTGTCATATCTCACTATCTCTGATAACAAGGTTAGCTGTTGAATTATATTGTTTGTTAAATGTATTGTGATCTAGCATATTGTTTTTTGTAAACAACTATAGTTTAAAGCCACGTGGTAAAATAGGTAGTTAGCCAAGTTGCGAACTGTTACTGGGGTAGACTGAATAAACCTGTGTAGCAAGCTTGTCTGCACCAAACATGACAGATTTTTTCACTGACTCAAACAATGTCAACGACACTCATATTTTGTTGACAATCATTTGATTTAAGAATTGGACCAACTGTTATTTAAAGATAATACTGTTATTGAACATACCACTTGTTCTTGGCATGTGAATTCAGGAAGTTTACATGTAATCAATAGCTAACAAACACACTCCCTCGCAGATCACATAGTAACCATTTTTATCAAGAGTGAATTATTTCTGTTGACTGAAGTGGATTATTTGTATTGACAGTCAGATGTGAGTTTATCAGGAAAGAAAACAGCAGAGGTATCTGGTCCGGACTGCTGCATGTTCAGACTTCACCTGCGTCTTATTCACAGAACTATAGACATGCCTGAATTCAGGGTTTGAACTCTGAGGTGATAAGGACATCAGTGAACCTGCCTTAATCTGGTATTAAGGAGTTATCACAGAGCATTTGCTACACACTTGAATGTTCTAGATCATACAAAAACAGTCTATGTGCTCAGTATAGAGGCCTACACATGGGTCTTGTTCTGTATGGAACCAATTTGGTACAATGGCATACTGTTGCAAACAAAGAGAGGAGTCATGCAAGACCAGTACCAAGATGCTGGCGAAAAAAATCTCCCGCTTTCCCCCATTTAGAATGCTGTTGTTTTTTTGTAATCTGTTTCGTGTCAAAAATGCATTCGTGTTCTATCACGTGGGGTTCATCGTTGTGAAATGGCCAGCCAGATCGGCAACTGTTTGGCTGGAATTGTATCTGTGGATGAGTGGTGTGTGTGTGTGTGTCCTACTATGGTATTTAATAACCTGATGTCGTCTTTTCGGCAGCATGTTACGGCATTGTCCAAGTTCCTACCGGACCGTGGTTCTGCAGGAAGTGTGAATCTCAGGAGAGAGCGGCCAGAGTGGTGAGTGAGTCTGATACAACAGGATGTCGACAGCCTTTTTTCACCACCGTATTTCACCATTTCCAGGAAATGGTGTGGCACAATGAGGTGCTCTCGAGGTTTTGGAAGGGGACTGGAATTCATCACTGTTAACCTGGCTGCAGAACAACCTCCTGGTAGAATCAAGTACCACGCATGTGTTGTATCAACAGAGAGAAAATCCAAGCAGGATGTGGGTTATTACAGGGTTCGCACAAGGTCCTTGAAGTGCTTAAAGTACTTGAAATTGGGTCCCAGAAATTTCTGAGCTCTATTGCTCTCCCTCCCTATCTGCCGCAATGTTTCTGTCGAAATGCCAGGTTAAGGTAAATTAATCCTGTAAGTTTGTCAATTAATCTTTACAGGCCCTGACTTTGCTAAATGTGAGTAATAATAATCTTGACTTGTGTTCATGATTAAATAAGAACATTTGTTTGTCTTGACCGCTCCTAGTTCGGACTGCAGCTGAAAATTCAACTGAAGTTGAGTGTTAACTGTGCCATAATGGCTCACATAATTTTGAACTTGTCGACTGACATCAGGCGTGTAACTGTACTGCTCATGATGGTCTTTATTTGCCTACCAATAACTTGCTTATGCTTATTTTTTGCCAGCTAGCTGTCTTTCTTTATTCTGACAATATTAGATATTCAGCTTGACAGTTACTCAGGTTTGTTAACTATTTCATTTACTTAAAGAAAAGCTGTAAATCAGAGCAGTTTTTAAAGATCAACATTTATTTTTTTTCTAGTTAAGACGTAGCCAACAGTTTTTCTTGAAATCATAGTTTCTTAGTGTTTCAGCAAGCTAAGCTCAAAGGACTTGATTTCAATATTCAGTGTCTATATTTTAACTAACATTTACTTGGCACAGGGTAGATCTTGTTGCATGTGGCATTCCTTTCAATATTTATATCTTTGACCCCCTGAAATCTCTTGACCCTATGAGATTAGCAACGCAATGCACTAAACATGCAGTTTTAATATTGGCATTGACAGTTAAACTATCCACACTAAATATATTTGTGCCTAAATTTAGAGGTAACACTCCACAAAAATACAGTTTTCTGTGAATGTATTGGCTCATTTTAGCAGAATTGCGCGTGTAGAAATGAAAAAAATAGATTTGGTTTTTAATTTAATGCACTGTGACAGTCTGTTCTCTTTCATACACTCATACATTCTAGATTTCCATTAAGCGGTTACCATTCTTTAATTGTGGCTGTGATCATGTTCTTTTAACTGTGCAGCTGCAGATTGATCATAATAAATTGTCTCTAGCTTTTGAACCATGTATGGTAGATACATGACTGTGTGGTAGATTGGACTGTCTTTATTGACTTGAAATAAATGGATTGTTTAATGGGTGAAGTATAAGAAATGAAAAAAAGAGCTTCAATATGTGTGAATACGTGGACTGGTTTTCTTTCTAGGTTTTTTTTAAGGAAAGAGGTTTTACTTGATAAATAGTATGGTGTTCACATGAATTTGATAAACAATATACAGTGATATTACTTGGTTTAGGTGAAGTACTTGGAAAAAGAAGAAAATGGTGCCTGAAAAGGTACTTGAAAGTGCTTGAATTTGATTTTGTCAGGTCCATATCACTCTTTCTTCTTACCCCTTGGCCGTTTCTGACCAGCCAGTCATGCTGGGCCTCAAGCTAACTTCTTGGTTCATAGCCATTGTGGCAGGCCGCTCAGATTATTTTCCCAGCCCAAGTACGTACGCCATTATACACAAAACGTGTATGTGTATGCTGTGTGATATTTCCTATAACCCGTCCTATTTGAGGACCGCTTTTGCACAGTGGGATGCAGTTACAGTTTAAACTCAAACTAAAATTCAAAACCACCAAGCATGTGAACAAAACTGTCCAAATACAGATTTTATTTAGTTTAGATTTTTTGCTTAGTTTTTACATTTCTGGGCTGATAAATGAGAAATAGGTATCCATTCCTGAAGAATGTAGCATCCGGCTATTGTACCACCTCCAAACCCAAAATATAAGCTTGTTTTACAATGTTTACAAACATTGTAAGTGTTAACAAAAACTAAAAATAAGGTCAACACAAATTTGGTATCTTGAATGGTCATGCCTTGTCATAGCTCTGTTTATGTGAACGTGAGATTATTTACTTTTCTTCAGGGCCGTCCCTCATCCTTCTACCTAAATATAGGTGGGATGACTGCTTTGTTAGTATAAGAATGACAGAGGCTAGCTTTAACTCTAGCTCCAAGGGTTATTTTTAAGAGGCATTTGGCGAAATTAGGCAATTCAAGCCCGCAAAAGCTGCACTTTGTATAGCCTGCTGTAAAGATATAAAAATGTTTGAAGCAATTGTTTGTTTTTTCATTATTTACTCTTTCTGTTCTTTCTCTTGGCGCTAACATGCTGAGTCTTTACAATATGACCGGGCAGGGCAAACGTGTCCGACACCAACCCCAGACAATAGGAATTTCATTTGAACTGCTGTTGCCTTGACATTTTGGAAAGTCTTCATGTGTCGAACATAAACCTCCAGGCTCACGTCACAATGTCAGAATCGTAAAATCATCCATCTAAATCGGGTATGCGACTCTGGTCCTGGAGGATTGAAACACTTATACTGAAGGCAACACTAGGTGAGGTCAGTTTACCATCAAGTAGAAACCAAAAGGAGTGAAGTTGTCTGCCTCTCTTCTAAATACAAATCTGTTCCAAATGGGCTTCGCTTGATTAGTTGAAGTTGGAATTTTAGCAGTTCAATCTGCAATTGAAAACCAATTTGATATGGGAGAAAGATCCTCAGGAAGAGGACATCCACAGACGGGCTGTCCCCTCCTTTGATTTTTTTTTTTTTTTTTGTTAACTGAGATTCGGCTGATCTCTCAACTAGTCGACTAGTCAAAATTTTAAATATATATATTTTTTGTGTGTTTTAATAAAACCACGTTGTTTGATGCTTTAAGCCACCGTTTGATTTAACTTAAAGAAACAAAGTCATAATGAGTATTGACAAGACAACCAGAAATTAATTCTCGATCTGGCTCACTGCCACTGCCACTCTTACCGCATTCAGCCGATAAGTTATTCCCAGTGTTTCCCATGGTCCTGCTCAAAGCCAAATGGCTATGAAAGTGCCTTGTTGCAATTACAGTTCTGCTTAGAAGTATTTGAACCCCTAGTGCAATTTTAAAACGTTTTTGTGTTCACCATGAAATCTTTATTTAATCAGATCCTGTCTTTTGCATCTAACATATCAGGTTCATAGTTCCCAACTTCATATGTTGATTTAGAGGAAATTGTGTGCATTGTAGGAATAAAAAAAGATTTAGTCCAGGTGCAAAAATTTGCCTGTTTCAAATTTTTTAATGATTTTGAACTTCATCTAAAATTGGTTCGTTGCTCCCGTTTTCCTGCTTCAAACATTTGTTATTTTATAGGATGGACTACATTGACCAAGCATTTGTCATTAACTTTTTCATAGGCATCTCCTCCAGAAAGGATTGGAAGCGACAAGATTTTTAATATTCTTGGGAAAGTAGAAATGTTACTTGTGTTTCTGTTGCTGCGCTCCGGGTAGCTTTGATTGATGGGTGATTTGTTTTTTAGGTCGTTGGGTGTGGGTCACGGGCGTTCCGCAGTTTCAATGGACCCCCCCGCAAGGTAAAAGACAAAACAAAAAAAACAATCGACCAAATGCAGGCTACCGCCCGGCCGTCCTTGGCTGGGATGTGATCTGTCTGTCAAAGTGCTCGGGATGGCCGGGGAAGGGGGGCGTTCCCTGCCACCTTGCGCAGTTGAAATGATGCGGACTCGGTTAAAATGATGTGTCCATCGCCTGGAGCCGGTATCATTCACACCATCACAACTGCGTCAAGGTTGGCCCGTGACACGCTCCTAGCTGGGAGGCGTGGTTTCAGTTAAAATAGGCCTATCCTGTCTGTAATATTTTAATTGGATTAGGAAGAGATCTATAGGAAGTGAACTGTAGGTAGCCAGCAAGTAGGTATGATTGTCAGCCTACAGATTGGGTGAGAAATTTTGACACAGGAATTATTGATAATGAATGTTGATAATTCTTCCTATGATATTTTCATTTAACTTATTACTTTCCAACTGTACCATAGTATGGTGTTTCTCTTATTAGGCCTGTATGTCATCTGCGCGGTAGACTATTAGTCGGAATTTGTACAGTAAAAATGCAGATGTTTGTTGATTGCAGACATTTTTAGGTTTCTGAAAGTTAATTTTACTCTAGTAATAGCAACAGAACTGTCTGAGTGTGTTGGTTATGTATCTTATGCTCCACCCCTTTTATTTTTATGTAATTTAATATTTAGTTAACCAGGTAAGCCATTCAAGAACCAATTCTCATTTACAGTGACGACCTGGACAAAAACATGGCAATTGTATGACAATGATTAGTTACACATGATGGTGAAAAAACTAATTAGGGACGGTGAAAATAAAAACGCAATATGTGCCCTGAAATAAGTCGTGGGTTCATCCTCAAAGAGCTTCTCTCTGTCCACCACCACCTGTCCACCACCACCTGTCCACCACCACCTGCACAACTTCGAAAAACATTAGTACAACCAAGAAAACATATTAGTACAACCAAGAAAAACATATTAGTATTAGTACAACCAAGACAAACATATTAGTACAACCAAGAAAAACATATTAGTATTAGTACAACCAAGACAAACATATTAGTACAACCAAGAAAAACATATTAGTATTAGTACAACCAAGACAAACATATTAGTACAACCAAGAAAAACATATTAGTACAACCAAGAAAAACATATTAGTACAACCAAGACAAACATATTAGTACAACCAAGAAAAACACAACTAACACGCAACAAATTAAGCTTCAAAATGCGGTCTGGGATTATTGGCTACTGGTTGGGTACTGCTTTCGAGCCCTATAGGTTACCTGAAATGTGTGTACTATGTCATGTATGTGGAAATTTATGCCCCGTATTGTCAAAACCACACGCTTAAAAATGTTGTGGCTGACTGAGGTATGATATAAATTCTACTAATGCCAATGAACAAAATGTGACACAAAATGGGAGGTTTAAAATGATATGATGTTAATCGCAAATGTCACAGGCTGCATCTTTAGTTTAGGCATGTCTTTGTGATTAATATTTAAATCCATCTACTCTGTGTTGCACTAACGATTATGGGTAGTGGTCGTTGATGTTAATGAATTCCGAGTGCAATAATCTGCAGAGAAAACATAGTTACATTCATTGAGATGTTTACCTGAGTCCTGTCCCTGTAGCTTCAGCCATCACTCTGCTTCATGCTTCGTGTTTCTCCTTAGATAAGAACAACAGGGCTTTAAATCTTGGGCCAAGGGCTCTGGCCACGTAGCGACGGTTCTTCTTCGCAGTACTGTCTTATCACTTCTTAAGGTTATCAACCGCTACATTTATGTCTTCCGTAGTCCGTGAATCGCCAAGGTACCCTAACCCGCTGTGTGGGTTAGGGTACTATGGCTGACACTGCGTGGTCGCGCTCCTTCAACATTGGCCTCTTTTGTTGGCTTTAGGGCCAACAAAACTCCTTCGCAGTTGAGGTCAGACTGGGTCAGAGTGCAGATATCCTTGTTCTTTCCTGTCTCGGGAGCCAGTAGCTTGGTAGTGACAGCTGGCTGTTGTGGAGATCTTTCTGCCATATCAAAAGCCCTGTCTCATCTTGTCGGCACATCAGATATCAGCTTGTTGTTTTTTTCCCCCCCGGAGTGTGGCTTCCCACGGTGTTTCGGAGGATGAATCCAGCCATGTGCCTCACACTTCCCGGTAGCGGTGCCACCGTGGGCAGTTCCCATGCACGCTGAGAGGCTGTGTTGAGTGTGTGCATGTAACACTTAACATGTAGAAAGTCAGCCAACTGCTAGTTCGGCCGGTTTTCCCCGGTCTGGATCGCGTCCGTGGCTTATGTTTGTGGCGTTCTTGCTAAGCGAGATGCAAGTTGTCTTTGTTGTGGCATGTCAAGGCGTCATGCTTTTTTTTCCATAGCTTTAAAAGTCAATTAAATGTTTTTTAATTTGAGGTTTTCTTTTTTTTCTTTTTCTTTTATATTATCAAAAACAATATTACGATGTGTCAATATTATTTTTTCCATATCACTAATGACCAGTGTGAGGTATCCACCTGAGCCTTTGTTGGGTAACAGCTGTCTGTTGGATAGGCTGATAAAGACTGATATATCTACAATTGGACCTTCTATCCACTGGTAGGAGGCTGAATTGTGTGTAGCTGGATTAAATGTTTGGAATTGGTTCCTTGGGGTCGTGTGTGGAGCCGTTACCTTGTCAGACTGAGATGCCTCTGGAATGCTTTTGCTAGTGCCACTCTAGTGTTTGTTGGGAGGCCCGGGTGGCGTATCAAACCTCAGTCACACGTACCAGGTTAGTGGCGTTGACAAGCCATGGCAAGTTCTCTGACAAGGGCCTTCAAACTGCTGACCAGGTCTGCTGGACCTCTGTTGTTGATGTGCTTCTGAGCGGTAAGTGAACAAGGGGTTTTCCTGAAGTTCAGTGGGAGGTTGTTGCCCAGGCCCCGTGATGCCGGTTAGCTGTTGGTGATCAGGCTTGCGACCGTGGCAGGCCTAATTTGGAACATCAGTTACCAACAATTAGCCTAGCGTGTCCGTAACTCCAAACAAGGAATAATTTTTTCCAAACTGCCATAGTAATTGTTTTCCCCCAAATCAATTTCTCATTCTGATGGTAATATGCCCGTCTTTGCTAAACCATCTGACCAAAACATTTGCAGAGTTGCCTGAACACAAGGAGTGACACACGGACTGAAGTGCCAGGACTGAATATGGCGGCTGTATACTGGGATTGAGAGTCACCCGAGTGTGGTTTTCACAAGGGGAGATGACGCCGTTGTCTGTCCTTTCCTCATAGTGGCTGTTGAACATTTCTTATGTTGTTGTGTTGATGAAATCAGGCAGGAAAAGAAAGAGGAAATAACTTTTTTGTATTTTTTTGTATATATATATACACACACACACACACACACACACACACACACACACACACACACACACACACACACACACACACACACACACACACACACGGACAGAGGAAAGGGAAGCGGTCTTGGATAGTGTTGTAAGAGAGGCTTTAGCTTGGTGCTAACTAGGCCCTGTCTTCCTCAAATTTGCGACCACACAGTATGACGGAACTGGGTGTAACTGTAACTGACTGGAAGGCCTCATACACCTGTTTCGTAGTTCTGAATTCAGTGGTAAATCCAGAGAGCGAGAGAGTGAGTGCCAAAACTTATCTGTGCCCATGGTTGTCCTCACATGCTGAGGTCGTTTTTGAATGGTTCATTTGATTTGTGGGCTCTGGGTGTTCACTGGGAAAGGGAGGGTAAGGGACATGCTTGCGAGCGTGTCCACAATATTTTGTGCTGTGTGTATTTCTAACGGTGCTGGATTTTGCTGAAGGCCGTGACCTCCCTTCTGTCTTCCTCTCTGCAGAGGTGTGAGCTGTGCCCCCACAAAGATGGCGCCCTCAAGAGGACAGATAACGGAGGTAAGAGTCAACCAACTGTTCACACTGACACCTGCAAAAAAAAAAAAGCTCAAAACAGGAAGTACCAGTGACGTGCTCAATAAGGAAGTGGTTGGATGAAGTCGGTTCTAAACTACTAAGATGTTTTTGCGAACACAGTCTGTGTGATGTTCCCGGGACTCATCCAATAAACCAACCGAGTTCACCTCAGCTGTTATACGGACTTACGTGCCCTGAAGACGTCGCCTCCATAATGACCGAACAAGTGGACAACAATCTCTCCCCCAAAGTCAGCATGGTGACAGGGGTGAACTGGGACTACTGGAAAAGGAGGAACAGCAACGCTCCAGATCCACATCAACAGGGCTAAAGTGGACCGGGTCGAGGGCGTCTAGTTACTCTGGATGAACTGATACGGTTCGCACACCCTCAGGCAGTGGTGAAGAAGTCACATGAGCCAGTCAGATCCAGTCTACACATCAGTCCACATCTGTATTTTACCAATACAATGTGTTTTGATCTTGATTTGATGCCTTTGGCCTCTCAAAAGCCCATGCATATTTTGTCTCATTCTCCTGGATGTGTGCATCTCCAAGAGACATGGTGTGTTGTGTTAGGGATGGGCCCAGGCATTTATTAAAATGTTATAAAACAACTAACTTTTCTATGTAGTTTTTGACATGCACCCCGTAAAACTGTTATGCCTTCACACTTTGGCCAAACGAGGTGACCCAATACAGTGTAGGGGTGTCCTCAATGTAAATAGTCAACAGTTCTCTTGACCAATCGGGTGGTTGACATGTTGGGAAAATGTATCTTTCCAGCTTGTCTGATGCTTTAGAAGTGCATGACAAATAATCAAACTGAAGATGAAAATATCACAAATGGAGAAGCCATGTAATTGTTATTATAATTATCATTGTTATTATATTAGGAGCAAGAGATCAAGTTTGCACAACCCTTCACATATTCTGACGTTACACTCCTGTATCTTCCATTTATCACTTGCTAACACACGATTACAGCTCACATGTTTCCTGTGATTAGCCTGCCATTGACTGAAATACTTTTTCAAAATGCAAGATGTCCTTTAGGAATGGGTTTGTTTTCAGCCTTTAACTAGCTTGCTTGCTTTCGAATCCCACGTGAAAAGCCCTCAGGCTTTACTGCTGCGACGGTTGAGCAATTAGGATTAATGGCCTTTGCTCAAGGACAGAGTTACAGATTCTTCACCGCAGTCGACTTGGGGATTCATTTTAGCATCTTGTTAACTAGTAACCGGTAACTGCTCAGCTGCTCTGAACGCTTGACTACCTGCTGCCCCAAGAGTTGTCTTGGAAGAAACACATCTTTAACCGTCCGCTCTTGTTCATCTGAAATACCCCTCCAACTAAGTCAACAGGGGGTGAAATAGTGCCTCTGTCTATCCCTTGCTAAACTGTGCTCAGATCAGGTAAAGAATTAACTAAAAGTAAAAGAGAGAAAAAAAGTCACAAGAAAAACATTACCCCCCCAAATCAATATCACCATGTTATTCCAACAGTACCGTAATTTAAAACCCATCGTTCACGTGTTTACGAGGGGGCGGGGCCAGGCGTGGGTGCCCGGGCTGCGAGGAGCCTCTCCTCCGGGTTCACCGGGAGTTCACAGAGAAGACTGTAAACACGGATGGAATGTGTGTGTTGGACGGCGGCACAGCTGTGGGACAGTGACCTGGCCTGTGGGGAGACATCAGACCAGCACACACGCCGTTTTACTACTTGATCTGTTATAGTGCTCTCATGCATGTTTTCTTTATCTCCCTCCCTCCCTCTCTCTCCCTGATATGGTAGCAGTCCTAGGAGTTTATATCAGGTGATGTTGCGGCCTGCAGTACTAGATGGCACAGAGGGTCCCTCTGGATAAACAGCTGTTTAGGTTTTAAAGCGCCGACTTCACACGAGGTGCGGCACGGGGAGACGAGGGGACTTGGTGAGCCGTGCACGTGTCCCTGCGTGGAGGCTCTGTGCGGTTTTACGGCCCGGTTTTATAGTCCTCCTGACAGATTCTTGGAGGGACTTCAAAACAACAACATCCCCCTTTCACACTCTCCTCCCCCTGTCCCCCTGGCGGGGTCAAAGGCAGGTCAACTGTAAGTTGAAGCGAAGGGGCCGGTGTTCCGGTCTGGAAGCAGGCCCTTTTCCCCGCGCCTACCGTCTGCCGCTGGTACTGTTTAACTTCTGTGTGCAGCCCCAAATGGCAATTCCCATAGACGGCCACACAAAGAACTCAGATTTGGAAATTCCTAGTAAGACATTAGAGTTGTCGACTTTGTGAGGAGGAAATCTTTAAATTATTTTTGCGTTGTTGTTGCCAAGGTCGTTTTTTTCCAACTTGCTTTTTATCATTATTGAAACGCCCAATGTCATTCCAAGTTACCTTTCCCCACAGTGGAATGTGTTACGAACAGAGTGCACTACCCCCCCATACCACCCCCCACACTAACATTGCCCTCGGTTTCTCCAGCGTGTGGTTTTTCTTAAAACGTCTTGCTTCTAATGTCTTGTTAATTGTGTGTGTGTGTGTGTGTGTGTGTGTGTGTGTGTGTGTGTGTGTGTGTGTGTGTGTG
>JACXGI010004088.1:0-20528 GCA_016801175.1 Esox masquinongy
GTGTGTGTGTGTGTGTGTGTGTGTGTGTGTGTGTGTGTGTGTGTGTGTGTGTGTGTGTGTGTGTGTGTGTGTGTGTGTGTGTGTGTAGGTGGTTTCACTGCGTGAGGAGGAGCGTAAGCTACAGCTGGCCCTGGCAGATCTGGAGATGCGGGGTGAGGAACAACAGAAGCTGGTGCAGTGGCTGGAGAACGCTCTGGAGCGCACACAGCTGGACACTGACCGTAGACTCACACAGCAGCAGAAGGAGCACGAGAGGAACGTACAGCTACTACTGCAACAGTGCCGAGGTGGGCCCCAGGAGCACATCACCACACACCTGCAGGATGTGGACATGTACAAGTTAGACAAAACGTCCTGCTGTAATTATGGCATTTTCAACTTTTTTGTAGTTGATGTTTCCAGCCGAGTGGAGTTTTTCCTCCATTCAGTTTGCCTTGTGAATACAGATTGAAAACCACCCATTCAGTCGTCTAAAACGCCAGCCGTCAGAGCCGTTATGTGCATTGCCAGTATTTCTGCCACCTTCATGTTTACTTCCCCACAGAGCAAATAGATGAGGGCCTGGCGGGGAGGCAGAGGCAGTATGAAGGCTGGATCCATAACCTCAACAAAGAGCTTAGCCACTTGAAGACTGTCAACCTGGAACTGAGCAACAGGCTTAGGGAGCTGTGTGGCCGCACCAGCCAACCCTTGGAGCAAGGTAAAGGTACTGTATGGATACTTCTTTTATGTACATACGGTTGTCTTTCCATATTTTACATTGAACAAAAATATGAATGCAACAATTTAAAAAGGATTTTACTGAATGACTGGGAATACAGTTATGCATTGTTAGTCACAGATACCTCAGTGGTGGGGTTGTGGATCAGAAAACCAGTCACTATTTGGTGTGGAGAAGTACACACAGATCAGTTTTCAGACAATCTTGCCAATCAAGAAGCTGGATGTTGAGGTCCTGTGCTGGCATGGTTACTTATGGTTCTGCAGTTGTGAGGCCAGTTGTAAGAAATTCCAAGTTCTCAAAAATGAAATTGGAGGCGTCTTATGGTAGTGAATAGTTGATAGTTGTCAGATAGTATTTCTGAGCCCTTTGAAATTTACTTTCCTGACTAGTAATTAGACCAAGGAGGGAGGCGAAGCATTACGAAGGCTAGATGCACTTCAGATGTCCACTGATCAAGCCTTACTGTATTATCTTTTTCTTTTTTTTTTTGCAGATTTTGGGGGTCAATATGTTTTTGTACCATTATTACTAATTAACATCTGGTGGTTTAAGCGCTGCATGCTGATTGGCTAGGATCTGGGGTGTATTGAGATTGGGTAAAACTTTTTCCTGTAATCCAAAATAAAAGCAAAAACGTTCAAAACAGAGCATTTGTAATATGGTTTCTTTGCCTCATTGCGCTCTAGCGCCACAGTGTATTCCTTCTAGCACATAAGGATTCCAGTCCGCTGGGAGCTGCAGGAATAAGGCACAGCCTTAAATAACAAAATGGAGATCAAGAAATTGGGGAGAAAAACAGGATAGAATTTAAGTTCAGGGTTTGTAACAGTAGTTTTTCCAGTTGTTCAGTGCTTGGCTGTAATGCAGTTGAATATTCATTATTTTTGTATGCTGTGTTGCAGTTTCAGTCTTTGAGGGCAGAACAGCAGGCATTGGTGGCGTGGAGAGGCTCAACCGAGGCCAAGATGATAACCAAAGTGGGAGAGGAGGGCCAGGGGAGCCTGAGAAACCCCCCAGATCAAGGGAGGAGATGAGGGAGCTGGTCAACGCCCCTCTTCCTGCCACGTGGAGGCGATCCTCCCTCCCCAACGAGGACCCTTGTGGCATGGAGGAGCTACAGCAGCAGATGGCTGTAGAAACGCCAGTAAACCGGGTGGTTCAAACGGGCACAGGACCTTGGGGAGGGACACCCACACTTTCTATTGCCAAATCACACAGAGATTCCCGTCGATCAAGTCTTAACACCGGACCACTGTTCTCAAACACTTCTATAATTGATGTGCGGAAGAATCCTTTTTAAAAGCACAAGGACTTTATCACTGAATTACTTTTAAATGCCAAAGGACTTCAAACAATCCAGTTCAATTCAGCATTACTATTTGTTTTGTTTTATACTGTTACAATTTTATAATTGTTTTATAACCTGTAAGTACTTTTTGTATTAATATGGATACATATTTGTTTGTCCTTTTATGAATAAATGTTGGAAGCTTTTATATCAAACACTTCAGTATTTTTTGTTGTACAATAATAGACATCATCTTAAACAGTTAAAGGAGAATTTCACTTCAGCTATAATGTGAGACGCAATGTGTTATTACATTTTTTTAAATGGTACAAGACCATTTATTACCAGCATTACAAAGCGAGATTAGTTATTTAACAGAAATTAAAAGGAAGAGTGTAAATTATCAATTAAGGTCACTGGTTAGTTATGAACTCTGTTTACCTGGTCATTTAGCTCTCCCTTAGAAACTTCCCAAAATGTGTGAACACAGCCGAGTACTTCTACTTTGTACTTTTTACACCTCTGACTAGTATAAATGACCAGAAGGCCTCTGCAGTTAATATTTTTAGTTAAAGTTTCAAACATTTTCTTCTACAAAATAGTTTGGAGTGCCTGAGATATTCCACATTGAAACTTTCTCACTGGTCCGTCTATCAGTTTGCATTGACTTGTAGTCTCTTCATAATCGCTTAAGACACTTGTAGTACTACCCACACCCTTAACACCTTGGACTAGCTAATACTATTCCAGCCTTGTTCGGTAAAGGAAGAAGAGGAGACAAGTTGCGTTATTGTTGGAATTCAGTCTTGTAAATGTTTGAAGCATGATTCTACACAGTGCCCCTTTAAATGGGTTACAAAACAAATAGGCCTACCAAATTCAATAGCCTAAGCTTCTTAGCTTGTCAACTTTGGGTTGACTGAAAGTTGTGATATACAGAATGTTCATGAGCTCTAACCCTACTGTTATGTTCCTTCAACCTATCAATACAAAAACAGTACAGATGTTTCCTCAAAAGATTTTAGATTTGCGCTGTTTAAGACGAATACTGCTTCTGCCTTGCCTCAGGCTAATTGAGGAAAAGCTATTTTTAATTTAGCTAGAAATATTAACGAAATTAGAAACTTATGGAGCCAAACCACTCAATAATAACAAAATATATAAATACAGCATTTAATTTGAAGATGTATGAATAGCAGCAGTTCAAAAAATATACATCATTGCATTGTCTACCAATTTTTTTTTTAATTGATCTCACATTATTACGTTGTATTATCAGTTGTCATAAAAAAAAACATTTCACAATGGGTTTTATTTCCAAAGCTGTTTTTCCACGTTTGACTTTTCACAATAATCAGAGGGGACATGTCAATCAACGTAGATGGGCGTCAAAGCTTATCGTTGGTCCTGACAGTCAGCAATCCAAAGTAATCATCACAGAAGTAGTGGTGTTAAGCTTGTTAAATAACATCCATGAATGACCGTTTCTGGTGTTCTCCAAGCAAAATATAAACCTGTCTGTTGACGTTATTTGTATTTACTCTGGTGTTTAAAGTGTGTTTTGTACAGCGCAAGACATTTCCTTACAAAATTGAGGTGAGAATATCGTAGATTAAAAAAAATTACGAGCTAGCCAGGAGTCGAACCTAGAATCTTCTGATCCGTAGTCAGACGCGTTATCCATTGCGCCACTAGCCCGTATGTGACAGTTCCCCCCGCCATTGCTTTTTCATCATTGGTGGATTCCTGTTATGTTATTGGTTACGACAATTTCTTTGATTGGCTAGTGGTTTGCTTTTTGGAGACGGACAGCCATATGATTTGTTCTCTCCATGTAAATCTTCGGAACAAAAGCGTTTTTATTAAAACGTTTTAAAGCACATTATCACATTAAGTCGAGAGTTTCTTCCCCCAAAATGACGTTAAGACTGTGTCGAAAATGTTACACGTGTTACCTTTCGTAGACAAATTCTTGCATTATTGATTTCATTGTAGGCTATAGTTTCTTACTGCTACTGACTTCATGCACAGCAGATGTTGGGTTTGCATCGCAACCGTGGGTCGTCGACCTAGCTGTGCGAAAACTGGTCGTCGATCTGGCTAAAAAGTCTGGTAAATTACAAAAAACATCTTATAGTATCAACTATTTCTCTTTTTACAATCTATTTGGAATATTCAATGTTTAGCTGGTTGTGTACCTGTAGCATCGGAGTCACGCCGACATTTTAAGAAAAAAAAATCTAAAAACGCCAAGGCCCTACTGTACATGTAAAACTCTGACAGCGTAGTAATTCAAGCTTTATCCTTCGTTCTAACAGCGGGCAGCGGAATTCTACATGATCACAACAAATCATGATCTCTGGTTTCATACACGGTCCTCCAGCTCAGTGCTCCCCCAACAGTTGTTGTTTATGTTCACGGAGAGAACAGATCAAGCCATGCTGCATTACAAAAACATGTTTATTACTGATAATTGGACGCAGGTAGTTTGTTGATTGTCATGATAAACATATTTATAGAAAGGTTGACAATCAAGTAATTAAATATTGTCAAAATTCCGTTATCAGGGCCAGGATTAGTGTTTTTCTCGTGACATGCCTTCACCTTTTAGTCAACTATAGCTCAGTGGTTGGTGTTCGGTCCTAAAGATGGCAGGTATAGCTAGTCACCATGAATACAGTCTCATACAACGCAGCTATCAATTAATCAGCATTCAGGATCTGAACCAACTGTTCCAATTAAGCAAGAAGGTACAAGGGTGTGGTTACCAATGCAATTAGAGCAGTAGGTCTACATTTTATTTTCACTGACGTGGTGGTCTAATATACAACGGATAAACAATATACAATCAGCATTCAGGATTCAAACCAACAAGTTAATAACAACCCAACAGAATCTAATATAGTTCATATGTAATTATTGAAGAAACTTAAGTCTTAGGCTATAGTAGATTCGACTTAATTGCAAAAGTCCCAGACTGCACCTTTTTGTGGAACGTTTGTTCCGTATTTCAGATGGCTGTTGTGTTTAAATTGGATTGTTTTTGGATTAAAACACTAGATGGCGGTAAAGGACTGCAAAATATTGGCCAACTTCCCAATGTAGTTGAAGTAGGAGTTGTACATTAGACCACCACGTCAGTGGAAGGACTTCAACTACATTCCAAACATAGAACTGTATGGTCTGTTTTGACCCTGGTCGTTAGATGCAATTCCCCTACGGATCCCAAGGGACTGGAGGTGGCTGACACTTTCCCATAGGATTAGAAATATATTTCCATAGTATTTCCTTATATAGTAGCCTATACTCATCCACTCCAGCCGTGTAATAACTGCCGATAAACTAATCAAGGGGACTAATTCGTTTTGACATTTTACGTAAATAATATTTTTTCCTCTATTCATTGGGATTAGTCTATTCAAAGTAAGGACTGTGTATTAACTTATTTTTTCTGTGAAGTGCCTCGCCATGGTTAAGCGCTAATGTTTTTCTCAACTTACAGGCTACTTCGCATTTGAAAACTGTCGAGGTTTCTGTCCCAACATTACTCTTGACCAAGACTCAGCGAAACCTTGTTCTATTTTTCCTCGCATAGGCATGTTTATACGCGAAATAAAACAATGTAAAAGATTTGAGTCTACCTATGGAAAGTTGATTGCTCATATCGAGGTCTTAGCCGAAGTTAAATATGTTTTTCACGTTTTATTTTAAAGATTTTTTTCTCTTGAAACAAGTTCTGCAAACATTGTAAAATGTGCAGAAACCTGAATATTCGTATACATTGAAACTACAGCAATCAAGCAATCCAGGGGATGTATCACTGAAAATGGCACGGCCAGACTATATGATTTAAAGTCAGGTTATAAAGTCAGGGTTTTTCAACCTCTGTAGTGGACTGTGCCTGATAGTGACACTCACCTTGTGTCCTAAAACGACCTAAAAAGAACCCTCTGAGCATAAAACGTTCAAATTGCGGTGAAAATATGTTTTTATTTTATTGAACAGACGTTGAAAAAACATGAATAGATATCTTACCGATTATTTTGCTTACTAGTAGGTAGAGGATGAAAAACAAGTGTCCCGAACCAGAGTTTAATAGTTCACCACGTTTACCAGTGCGACTTACAGGAGGAGTAAGTAGGGCTGACACAAAAACACACACACACAAACACAGACACTCGGTTGTTGCCTTTGCCTTGATTTCCCTATTGCCAACGTCGTATTATCGATGACAAATGACTTGTATCGACCTATTTTATTATAATGAAAACAAATTAAGCATTTTATTTTTATGTATTTATTTTTATTTCATTTAAATATGTACATCAATCCAGATAGCTAAAACCCTTTCTTCCCTAACGTGAACTTAACTCTTATTAGGAACTACCCATTGAACGGTGTTACAGCATCGCCTTTATAACTGTTAAGCAACTACAAAAGCAAATGAGCTAGGATTATACCAATATATTTACTGTCTTAGCTGCACCAAACATGAAAAATATTGAATTTTTGTACAGTAGTCTAGGCCTAAAAAATGCTAAAATTCAGAGGAATAAGTGAGATCGAGAACTCTAAAAACAAGTGAATAATCATTAATATAGGCCTATGGAAGATTACTATTTCATATGAGAAGGATAATAAATATTTCTTAGAATGTTGATGGTATTAAATCAATTCTTTTTATTTAATAAAATTAGTAGAAGAACATATAATATAGTAAAAAAACCATGTGTCTCACGATCTCAACAATAATTACATAATTGCAGGTATTGCCTCACGAACACATAAAACATCTGACACAAACAATTCGCAATTTTATTAAACATGATTAAATAATATTTATTTTATTTCAGAAATGAGGATGAAATATATTACAAACGTTGTAGAGTTTATGAGCATAGTATATGTCATCGACTTGAGTTTTAGATATGCCTAACATGTGAAAAGAAAAACTTAAATCGAGCACTAGATGTCGGTATAACCCAAGTCTGACAAACTATTCTGTCTATATTCAAGCCTCTTCATTTGCAATGGATTTTCTTTGAAGGACCGTCATACGACTGGTCAGTGACATAAAATAACGAAATTGTCAAATATAGGGTAGTAGGGACCTATTTTGTTCCATGTAACGGACATATGTATTGACTCTTTGGCATATATTTTACAAACAGACACCAGATAATTTATGAAGACTTGGTTCACAACTGCATGCGTTTTGTTTAGATGAATTGTACTTCAAATTTGACAATGGTTTAGACAATTGGTAAACAAACGTTATATCACATATCGACAAAAGCACTAGGCTAAATGGAGCGAAAGGACCACTTTCTAACAACAAAACCAGGGGTTATAGGTCAAGAACTGACCGGCTCTTTCCGCCCATGCGACGTGCTCTGTCGTCAACACTGATCAATCATCAAGTCTTGTGGCATCCATACTCGAGTAGCCTAATGGATTTGATTTATTATCCATGCATTTTATTGAGTCTATTCTCTATAGATGTGTAAAAGAAAAAAGTAACGTGTGTGTACATGTCGGAAGGTACTTCTGCTTCATCTTATGCACTTTTTTCGCCGGTTTGTGTGAGAGAGATCTTTAAAGGCTCAGTGCATTGATATATATGTTCAAATGGCATATATAGTTGCGCTAGTTTTAGCCGAACTGAGAAAATACTTTAAAGCCATTTATCTGAGCAGTAACTGTTTATTTTTTTCCCACAAAACATAATAAAAATATCATTAGACTGTAAACACAAAGAAATATTCATACAAAAAAGTATCTGAGTTTTTTTATTTCAAAGTGAGGATTTTGTGTGCCCTCCCTTAGAATGCAAAACTGAAGCAATTTGCTTTGGTAGACTGTCATGTAGTTTTTTTAAATAGTCCTGATTTAAATTTTTCCAAGCTTCTTGCAGGATTTGCCACAAATTTTCTCTTGACTTTGGAATAGCATTTTTATGTTTTTCCTGCCCCAAGCAATCCTACACTGTTTCAATTATGTAGAAGTTGGGGCTCTTATGTGACCAATCTAAATCTTGAGTATTCCATCTGCAGACTTCCGCTAAAAGTAGGCCTTAATTGCTTTTTAATTGTGTTTCATGTCGTTAAAAATGTAAAGTTTCTGCAAAACAGTCAAAGCAGCCCATTTCTTGACAAACTTCTCAAAGTACTTTGATACCAAATGTCGGATGCTGAGCCAGCACAATTGGATTTCCTTCTGTCCCGGAAGGAAGTGACCTTTATGTATGGTTCATTAGATGGAGTCAGCTGTTTGGTTACATTTTCTTGTATTTGTGTTTATTTGTATTTATTTTAGTGTTATATACGATTTTTACAAGCAAATCAACACCTAATGGCCAGATAAATAGTGTTAAAAATGTTTTCAGGTAGCCAAAGACTTTTGCACAGTACTATATATATTGTATATCACATATTTCCACAATATGGGTTCAAAATAGGCCTAATGCCCTGAAAGGCCTAATGCCCTGATAGGCCTAATGCCCTGAAAGGCCTAATGCCCTGATAGGCCTAATGCCCTTTTGTAATCCTACACAACCTGCGGGCAGGGCCTCTTAGATCTCAGTGCAAACTTTGACAAAGATGACCATAGCATTCTACTTGAAAGATTGGCATGTCTTGTGAATTTCAGTGATCTGGTCATTGCCTAGTTCAAATCCTACTTTAAAATCAGACAACAGGATATCGTTAATATTTTCAAATCCACTTCCATGCTTTGTTCTTGGGCTGCTGTTCTCCTCCATCTACATGCCCCGCCTTGAATAGATTATTCAAAACCATTGACTTTAACAGCCACCTCTATCCTAAAGACACTCAAACGTACATCAGGACTAATCATTTCTTTAAACCTCACATTAGGGGATGAATCTATAATATGTTTATATGTTCATAATCTATAAGTAGAATCACTCTCATATCTCATTTAGCCATGAAATTCTAAGTTTCAAAATGTGTTTTCAATTAAATGTGACACATATTAGGACATAATTGGCCTAGTATCCTATTTTCTGGGACCCATTTTGGCTCATCAGCGCCACTTTTACAACCAAGGGCCAAAAATTCTGGAATGTATCTCTAAATACACAGCTGCTTAATAGACACTGTTGACACATGGACACACAACAGCTTGGTTAGACTTAACTGCACTAAAAACAAGGTCCTTCTCATTAACAATGGAAGAAAGATAAAGCATTCTGAAACCCCACCTAAAAAACATTTGAACTCAGTTTGGTCTTTTTCTGACCACTGTTAATGACTCCCTCTATGTCATAAACCTAGGCGTGTTTTTCGGGCATCCCGCTATCATTTAAATAGCCAACCGTCATTCTGTCTAACAAACACTTCCAGGAAAATGCTCATTCCTCTCCTTCATGGATGCCGAAAGACTTATCCATGCTTTCATATCTAGTCATTGAGTTGCATAATATTTTCACATCTAACTAAAGACTCCAACACGTCCAGGACATCAGCCTGCCACCACATCACCTTTCTGCTGGCTTGCAGTTTAGGAGAGAATAGTCTTCAGTGTGACACTCATTATCTTGAAGGCACTACATGACTCTGCCCCTCTTCCTCTCACAGCTCCTCCAGCCCCGTTGCCCAGGTCTATCCCTTCACTCCTTGGCCTGGCCTCTTGATGGTCCCATGTACCTGGCTTCATTCACTGGGCGTGATGGCCATTGGATCTGCTGCTACTCTCTTTTAGGACATCATGTCCTGCCCTCTTAAGTCAGAGTTGCATAGAATTACTAGTTTTAAAACAAGGCTAAAGACCCATCTATTTTGAGAGGCTTTGAGTTTAGGCATAATTCTACATGCCTTAGCTGACTTCAGCCATTTTAGGCCATTCTGTGTGTCTGAGGGCTGTACTTAGTACTTTAGGTTTTTTATGGCTTTGATGTGTTTCAATTCAAAATACAATGTATCATGATTATTATTATTGTAATCAGTACTATTATAATTTTAATTTAGTGCAAGCGCTGTTTGAAAAGGAGGCCTGGAAACTCAGCCTGCTCAGATGGGATGGAACGTTTTGTCTACTTTTTGTTCTTATAAATGTGATCTGATTATAATAGACCATTGACCAATCTGGGTAAGGGGGTGGGCTTTAAACCATCCTATCGGCACTGTATGTAAATAGCTTAAAAATGTCCACACAATCAGACTTAGCATTTCCATGAGAAAGAGGTCTCATGGAATAAATTATTAAAAATAGAATTTAGAGATAAATAATCACTGTGATTGACTGTGTATTAGACACAGAGGGGTGAATTAAAATCAAAAGAACAAAAACTGCACTGGGCCTAATGAAGTAACCAAGTGAAGGAAATCTTAATTGGTTTAGCTAGGCCTGTATTCATTTGCTGAATAAACTGTATGTTACATATAATGCCGTCAGTAACAACATAGTATTTTTCCTTTCAGTAGGCAGACAAACAGTGAAGGGTGTCCACAGTTACTGCATACTCCAAATCCTTATAATTCATCCATACTATGGTCTATTTATACCTAATATACATTGTCTTGCAAAAAAGTATTTGTATTATACAATATTAAGTAATGTTGATGAATATATATTATTTACGCGGTGTTCCAAATTGTGTCCAAATGGTACATAAAAAACTTTATTTACACAGCAGCCTATTTCTCTACATGTTATTTCCGTACTTCCCTGTCCAGCTGGAGTTAAATGGATAGAGGAACCTCAGACATATAACTATATTTAAAATATTTTTGTCGTAACAGCCTGGGTAGAATGGTATACCGACAAAACATCCTCTATGTGTTAGATGTAATAGCCTACCGCATAACAAATCCGATCTATTTGATTTCTCCAGAAATTAATCAGGACATTTCATGAAGTGTTTAAGTTGTGTAAATTACAGGTCTTGATTTTTTCGTTTCAGTGAGAAATATGAAAAATCTCAGCCGATGAATGAATATAAAGTTACTTAGTATGTTGAAGCACGTGTTAACTTGTAACCCACGTATGCTGAGTAGGCTACAGGCATAGGCTTTTGGACACTGGCAAAACGGTTGGTGAAAAACAATTGAAATGCGACTACAAAAACTATATCGGCTAACACATTTGAAAGAGATAGAAACAAAACCAATAGATTGAAATTAATTAATTTATTATGAATAGTTACACACTAAAACATAACAAAAAACGATTCTACTGAGACAGCTACAGAACTACTAATTCCTTCTCTCTCCACATCGTAGCACCCGCCTTTCTCCGAATTAGTTTCCGTCTGCAAAACCAAAACCGATGGAATGTGCAGTACTATAGGCCTTAGTCAGTATGTAGTCATCTAACAACAATTACACAGCATTGATGTGGACGAATTGTTCTAATAAATACAAATAATTGGGTAATACTATTTCAATAACACTTGACTCTTTAATGAGGATTTTGTATTAGAGGTGTTTAGCTATTACTGTTACATAATTTTGCACAAAGCGCACACGCACACGCACGCACACACACACACACACACACACACACACACACACACACACACACACACTGGCATAAACCTGCGTAAAGAGCATCAAACGAGCGTAGTCATGCATGTACATACACCACTTCTTCACTTTTTATTTTACATGAAAACGTGATGTGGCCTAAACTGAATGATTATGCCTGTGATTTCTATATAACTACATAAACCGTCTGCTAAATGATTGTTGTTTTACGTAAAGCGGAGTAGTAGGCCTACTAATATTTTTCTTACATAAGCTATCATTCGAACACTATACGCATACATCCATGCGTAGGTCTACTTATATGTGTATGTTCGCTCTTGTACTGGACACACACGTACAGTCATTCAAGCACACACGCGATGGCAGACACACGCACACCACAAGTTTCCTCTATGTAGCCTACCTATCAGTGATTGGTCATTTGGCAGCTTGCTGCTGGAGTGACGTCACTGCAGGAGAGAACTGTCAGAGGAGGAAGCGTTTAGAGAAAAAAATTGTAGGCTCTCTGGATAGTGAGCGCGAGGGAGGCACGAAAGAGAGCCACAATGGATACACTAACGGGCAACGGGTGGAGCGCGCTTTGACTTATAATGCGTAGAGAGATACCATATCGTATTCCATTCACCAAAGACAAGTGAAATAACGGTTAAGGGATACCTTAACCTCGGAAATAAACCACCATTTCAACATGGATAATTCCAAACCTGAAAGCTTTGACTGCATCTTATAAAAATCGACAGCCTCCGCCTGTTTCGAAGGCGAACTTGGAATGAGGAGCACTTAACGATTTCTGTACAGTCACCTGTCTCTCTTCATAGGTAAAGAATGTGGTTTCATTTTGTCGTTAAAACCTATTAGCCTTGCTTCTCAGCCTATCGGAACCTGTACTGCTGCCTTCCACGCGGATGCTCTATCCTCAGTTGGATGGCCAAAGAATCAGCAAGCATTTCCTCGGATTGAAAAGTAAGCGTTCCTTATTCAATAGACGTCGATAGGTAGCATATATATACCGTTAGCTAAAGGCACATCTTATACCCAATCGCAGACATCCATTCGGAGCATCAATTTTGATTTGCCTATACAGTCATTCGGTCTGTAGTGTTATAGTGTCTGAATTGATCAAGTGTACGTAAAGTTGTCTATTATGGCTATGGGACAAATGAACTGTCTGATCTGATCTACTATAAGCCTAACCTATAGAAAAGTCAAAAGAGCTATTAGATCAGATCTCTCGGTGTTGACTGTGCTTTGGGCTGCATGCGGTCTCAGCTTGGAGTTGACCGATGTTACACGGTCAAGGCCATGTTCGTTAGCATCTAGACGCTCCAAACCCTGGAGGAGAGTTTTGTGTAGATTTCCTCTTCAAGGGCAGCGGCCAAAATAAGTGTATCGAGGAAGACCATGAACTCCGCTCTTATCACTTCTATTAGTCTCAATGTCTGATGCATTTGTGGGTTATTTTGAATTTAATCTAGACCCCAAGTCTCCTGCTTGACATGTTATTTCATTATCTTTCTAGGAACCTTCATTAGATGTTCCTATATTTCACGGAGATTTATTATTATTATCTATGGATAAGAGGCATACTTTAGAAGACATTTTCTATATGTAGATATTAATTGAATTGCTATATAGTAAGCCATATTTTGGACTATAGTTTGTAAACTATTCTGAATTCATTTATTCAGATGTGTGCGAAATTGCAAATGGAGCCTATAAACTTGCATGGTAACCTAACGGCTTTCTAGGAATCTAGTCACCCAGACTAGGATGTAACTTTCTAAATTTGGGTGTAACTTTTCTGAATACAAAGACATGTACATACCATACACATTTATTTAGACTTGAATACAATAGCAGTAAAGTTGTAGACTATACATTTTTGGGAATCTTTTCATTGATACATAATATTAATGACAAACAAAATCCGTTAGAAAACTTCCCTTTATGTCTTAAATCGAAATTAGATTATAATAATTTACAAGTTTACTAGGCCTGAAGCCAATTTGTGACTTTTTCAATTAAAAGCTATGACGTCAGACGCACTAACGTAGGTTCATCACAAGGTTAGTCTGAATTATAACATGCGCAGAAGTCTAAATCTGCGGATATAATGATGGTCCATACTGTATAGGTCTATCCTTTATTGATTTATTAATTTGTAACATTGTATGAAGTATCATGTGAGAAATTAATGAGCAGCCAAATTGTGTATAGTGTGGATTTTATTTATGATCTTTTGTAATTTCCAGATGGGCATAAACGAATCGTTAACGAGATGTAAATATAGACCTAGGATGTCCAACAATGACTGTAAAAAATAAAGTTGTACTGTACTGTCCCAGTGATCAAAGACATAGGTCTTATGATCGCTTACAGACATGACTCTATCTGAAAAAAGCCTGGTAATGCGTGCAAATATTATGCCAATCAGTGCGTGTAAGTCGTCTTTCATATGCTATGACATTCATGTATCGTAATAACGGTCATTATAATAAGGTGGTGGTGTATGGGAGAACAAAATTGTGATGTGTATGGGAGCAGAACCGAGGCCTTTGACTGAATATAGAATGTTATGATTTTAAGTTTATTAGATTTTAAGAAGCTTTTAGAAAAGGAGTGAATTAGCTGATTGTAATGTCAGACCAGGGGTCTTTAGGTGATAATATTAAGATGGATAGCGGATTTGACTTAACTCAACGAGTTTGAATCCGCGAGGAAACGGACGTGGCCTGCATACCCATTAGCTTAGTAACATGCCTAAGACATGTTTCTAAGGCAATAGCAGGTTTCTATTTCATAAACCAATTATTATTTTATTTTTTGCAGATTTATGGATATGACTTTTCCCACTGATGGTAGCAATTTACGCTAATTGCATAAACAAAATGTTTCCTTTTTTATTGTTAGGTGGAAAACATGATACTCTGGCACTTTGCGTCGTGAAGGAGTCGGTTACTATCTTTGGTTATCTAGCTGTATGAGTGTTACTCGGCCGTCATAAAGCTAGATAACCGAAAGTAGGAATGGCCTCCAAGCCTGCAACTTGAACTGTAGAAAATTGTGTCTGGGATCAAAAGGACGCAAGGAGAATTGATGCATTTACAGGTCAAGAGCGTTGTGCCTTGCCGGGTAAGTTATATGTTTTGCCTGTTATAGACATATATTAAAACACTTAAAGACTTGAAAAAGACAATAAACAAATAAAATGCGTTTTCAAAATCCACTTACAGACAATATTGTTAAAATATAAGTAGGATAATCAGCATGCTAATAACCAATTGTTATATTTTCTAAAAAATGTAAATTGCTTTGTTTAGTTTGCTTGAAGCAAGGATTACCTTTTACATATTTCTTATATCATTACCTAAAATAACTGAAAAATGAAAAAGTATTAAGACAATCTAGGCCTTATTCTAGTCAGAGGAATACCCTAAATATTGTAACTTTACTCAGACTGACCTGGCTATGAAATAGATTATATACATTTTTGTTCTAGTTTTCTTTGCTTCCGGGTATCCATTTTTTTTAGGTTACATTTTTACGTTTTTTCATAGCATAATTAACACATACATACATACACATTCTTTGTTTGAGAATATTACAGTCTTGGCTACTGATTGGAATCCAAAAGTCATTATACTGATCTCATTCTTGCCTTAAGTGATACCATTTGGATTTCCAGAAAATTGCTTATGTTACCCTATGACAGATTTAGATCTACTATATGTCTGTGTGAAATACTGCCCTGGTTAAGATCAGCTATGTAAGAAAAATTGTTGGCTAATGATCGGCTCTCAGTCTAGTAAGTCAAGCTATCTATGTCATTAGATACATCCATAATTCAAGGCTTTTGAGTTGGATTCTCACAATGACTTGTGTTCCCTAGAAAAGATGAATCCCTATTGATTTTTTTCTTTAACTTTGTAGCACAGTATAGCATTCAAGTGACTCTCATAACAAATGTATGCGTTGTGTGATCAATTAAAATCTTCCCAAATAATTTAAGTGTCACAATTGGGACTTTCTTCTGGCCCTTCTCAGTGCCTAGTTGTCGCTCAGAAGGCAACAAGAACCAAATCCGGCAATGTATTTTCATTCACCCAACAAATCATCTCTCCCATAGAGCCTACAGTGGACTGAAAGACCACCGTGGTCTTGAATGGCAGGAGGGCACTCCTGGCTAATTGGTTTAATTTAGTAACAGAGGCTACGCTGGATTTGTGAAACATCTAAGCAACGTTTTCCCACGACCGTCCGGATATCTCCATTGTAGTATGTCACCAGAGTGTAATGTTGACTGGTCAAACAGTCGCTGCTCTGATAATCTTATCCATTCCCAAAACCGCAGCCTCTGGATATCTACTTTGAGGCTTTATCCAAGTGTAGTCCCAATATCCAAATTTATTTTCATATTTCAATGTTGAGTAGGCCGTTGTTGAGGTTCGAAACAACAACAACAATTAACAACTCACTTGATTTGAACACGCATCTGTCTAATCAATTTAAATGTATTTCAGAAAATATAAATCTTCCCTCCATTTTACACAATCCATATATTCTTATTGATTGTGCCTTAAACTTTTTTCACTAACTGTATGCTTATTGCACCTCTACTATACTCCATACAAAAGCCTTATGCCAACCACTGTAACGTGCATATGAATGGCCTCCTCAATACCTGTAATGCAGGCTCTGGTCCATATATGACCCAACAAAGAAGAATGGCGACATTAACCAAATCAGCCACACCCATCTCACGTCTCCAATACTAACCTATGTGTATCAACTTGTCACTTGCTTGTTATAAGAGAACCCTTTTCATTACTATGATATGAAGGTTAGTTATAATAATTCAAGGATACTGCTTAATTTAGCTCCTAGCACCATTCGCTACTTTGCATTGTGTAGTGTTTGGAAATGTCTTTGTTATTGTCGAAGGTTGATCCAGTGCCCTTGTCACTGCAGTGGCTGCCTGAGAGACACCCAGAGACATTCCAGAATGAACAACATATGCCATCTTACCACTAGAAGGTATGGTATATCACATGTACATTACATATGGTTGAATGACACTCAATATTGGTTCACGTAATGGCAGATAGATAGTTGAGAGAATGAGAGGGAGAGCTTGGAAACAGAACATGATCCGATGCTGGTGTGAATGACAGATGCTTGGATGCAGCTCCGTGCCTCTTGGCTTCAGGCTTATCCATGCCTCCATGGGAGCCATGTTGCAGATGAAGATGTGTAAAAGCTCCAGTATGTTCCTGGTTTGGGCTGGTGGCAGTGTGACCCAGATCTGGGCCGGCTCCCCTGTTGTCGGCAGGTTCTGACACCACTGCCGTCAGCTTTGTACTTTGACTACAGAATTGAGGAAAAGAGCAGGGGAGGAAACGAGGAAACAAGCTGAAACTTCAGCATCTTCCTCAGTGACTTCTCTCCTCCGATTCCATTCTGTTTACAAAGATGCTGTCTGCCTGTTTCATCTCATGTCGGTTTTGTTTTTCGACCCCCCACCCACACACCCGCGTTCCTCACTGATCCTAAAAAATGCATCCTCCCTAAAGATAGAGGAACTGTACTCTCCATCTCCTACTCCTTTTCTCCTTTTCTGTTTTTACAGGCTAATCACATTAAACTCCTTCAGGGATGCTAAATTCATAGAGCTGACACAGTACTGAGCAGATTCATTTCCGAGTACATTTTACAGCATGAACCTATATTTGCTTTTTTTTAATGACAACACAGATGCGAATGATAAAATACAAATTAGAATTATAAGGAACTTTTATGTCTGTTTAGTCTCACATTTTATTTTGGGAATAACATTTTTGATCAACAAGAACCCTTTGCATTAGGGCATCTGTTTAGCTGCACACTGCCCTATCCACCAGAATAGACATTTTGTGCTGGCAAGGTCTATAATGTCAGTCGGGTAATTATTTTTCTCCCCGCCATTTAACCACTCTCTTGTGAGCAGGCAACATCTGTAATTAATTAACAATGCGAAGAGTGCCTCGTTCTCCATTGTCTTTCATACACGGACCCGTCCTATGGTCTGAAACAACAGCACATCACATATACACACTAAGCAGAATTGCAGCAACTATAGGGAACACAAATCCAAAACCCTATATTCTACACCATTGCTTGATTCAAATAACCAGCTGGTTAATTCTGCCCTGTCTGTTGAGATTATCATCAAAAGCTTCACCCAGACTAGTAGCTCGTAGTGGTTTGACTTTGTGTCGGATACAAATTAATTAAAGTTATTCTGTCCTTTTATTTTTTCCTAAAGACAGATTATGTGGTAGTTGCCATGGCATTGGCATGGCAGTGTTAAAAGAGGGTTTGTTTTGTGTTATTTTCTCCACAGTGACTGCCAGCCATTCACACCACATCTGAATGGAGCAGGAAGAAAATGGCACAGTCGTCACAAAAAAGGAGAAAGCAGGAGAGGGAGAAAAAGGCCAATCTCCTTCTCCCTCTTCACTTACATTTCCATCACCGGAAGCCTTTGGTGCCATCTGTGCCCCCCGGAGAAAAAGACGGGCGAGACGCCTCCACCCAGTGCCAACAGGGACAAAGGAGCTGCCAGTTAAAGCGGCCCCCCTTGCAGGCAGCCAGAGGACTCTGTGTGACTGACTGGGGCTGAGCTACGGAAGCCATCTTGATGGAGAGTCTTGCTGCTGCTCCTAAAATGGCTGTGTTGGCATGAGGTAGGGCTGGATGCATCATTGGTTCTATCAGGCTTTTCTCCATCAATCCCCTCATCAGTAGCCTCTCTCAGCCCTCTCGTCTTAACCCTCTCCCGACTGAACGAGTGTGGCAGGGCTTAGGCGCAATTAAAAGCATGAACACTTGTGGGCTGGAGCAAACCACTGCCCCATCCATTACCTTGTGGTTGTTATAGAGGCAAACTTAAATAGTTAAATAGTTATTTGTTTTCCTGTTGTAAAACATACTTTTTAATATGTTTTTATACACTACACATTTTAATCTTGCATAAATTGATACCCCTGCCCACACACAAACCGACACACACACACACACACACACACACACACACTCTCTCTTGGGTTACATACCGTATATCTTGTCCTGTGAGATGCTCATGTCCTTGAGGCCTTTAGCCAAAGAACAGATCTAGCTTATTACACCTTCAATAAGTCTTAAGCTACAATCAGCCCTCACATCCAAACCCAGTTTTTCATACTTAGCCTACAATTTCTGCCTGATCTGTAATACATCTATACATTCACACCTCATATTTTACTTTTTTATTTGCACATGGAATTACAAAATACAAAGTGATAGGCCTTTCTATTTTCCATCATTTTACCTCACTATTTATTTCCACTTCCTTTGGTTAATTAGTAATGTAATTACACAGAACAGTTGAAACTTTAAACTACAAATTAAAAATGACAAATGTGCACAAGGGGCTAATTATTTAGGCAACATTTGTTTCAGTTATTTTGATTCTACTTTTTATTTTTACTTTTATTATCAGCACTTTTTTATCATACCTTACATACATCTGGAAATGTCTGGGTTATAGTGGAGATAAAAAATATTATCTTGTAATAAAATTGTTCATAGCAACAACTGCAAAAGCATTTCAGATAGGCCTACACTATATATTTTTCTGCAATAGTTTGAGAGGGCATAGGTATTGAACTTTCATGTTAGTAAGCTGAATATGGCATGGTAAATAGAAGGTAATCTACCTAATGATGGTTGCTGATAGTACATTTATATAAAATGCAGTTTCACAAATTACTTCCAAAATTACTGATGGCAAGACAATATCAAATTAATTTAATCTCTCAATTTACTCAATATATTTTTAAAGAGATAATATTTTTCTGAAAAATAAATAACTTGAATACTCACTGAGGATAGGACTTTGTCTCTCTATTGAGCAATCGATGTCCAACACAAACCCGATGCAAACCATGACCTTGTGATAATTTGCTGCAATAGAAAACCAATAAATGAACGCAGTTTTATCAAAATCGCTTTACATACAGCCTACTGCATCCATTTCTAGAAAAGACCACAAATTTACAAGGAAGAAAACACAAAAAATATAGCCCATTACTGAATCATTGGCTTTACAGAGATAACAAATAAAGGACACAATGATGTAACCAAAGCCGTTAATGAAGAGCACCAGACAAGCTCTGCATATTAACATAATTGCATAGAAACGAGGAGAGAGAGCCGAGCACTCTTTAAAGGCACAGCAACACATTAGAGACGCATGTCGCAGCCTTGTATGCTTGTGGGGTTTTGCTCCACAAGAAATGCGACAGCAAGGTGGAAAATGTGGGATCATTTTCTGCCAAAGTATAAATATCCAGTCTACCCTAATAGCCCCTAAATCCCAAAGTGACTTTACTGTAGCTAATGTTAAAGCCAGCTTACCTTATCCCATACAGTAGTATATATTTTTATAAAGCCTTTAAGGCAGCAAAATCTAACCACAACAAAAACAATGAGTCAGATGTATAAGACTTTAATGCCATCTATATTTCAGATATAATGTAAATTGTTCATGTAATGTAAATTACTTTGTTATGTTTACAAATTGCCCAATAGATTTGTTTAGTGTAGAATTAGAAGTGTTTATGCCCACAAAAAATATTATCACAAGTCTGATTGAAAGACTATGAATCTTACATGCATAGGATAAAAGATCAACAATAGCCTATTAGTGTAGCCTACCCTTACTTCAATGCATGCACCTTCATGGACAATATATGGGATGATAAATGATTAACCAATATGTATTTTAGTACAATCAAAGATTACAGTAGCTTTAGCATAACAAAGAAAAGTGTTGCCTTTAATATGATAAAAGAAATCCACCATGCTCTTATTACAATAAAGGATAACTGTGCCTTTAATGCCAAAGCAAGCTCTAATTAGACTAGCAGTCTGCCTCTCCATAGGGGGGAGGGGCCTCCTCATATTGGATTTGCATATTCTCAAGGCCTCCATC
>JACXGI010004088.1:20628-56570 GCA_016801175.1 Esox masquinongy
TGTGTGTGTGTGTGTGTGTGTGTGTGTGTGTGTGTGTGTGTGTGTGTGTGTTTGAGGGGGTGCAATCACAAGATATTAAATATGCTTTTTTAAAGTAAATAGGCCATGTATCAATTCATTCATAATTTCCACTATGTACATTTGCTGGCCTAGTGATTACTCTACATAGAACACAGACATATTATTTTAAATATTTGGAAGACAAGGTTCTCACAATGATACTTTTACACCGCATCTGATTGTCATATACATTCATATGCTACTTTCACCAAATGAATGCAAATCAATTGACTGTTCCATTCCGGAATTACTTTGGCACCATGTATTTTTATCTAATGCTTCATGTCCCATTTACTCAGAGACGGTGGGCTACTATTTGAACGACAGCCTGGTCTCTTTGTTTTCATTGTGTGCATTGTTTTCATATGGTTCCCAGTTGATCACAGTAATCTACATGCATGTCTCCGCACAACACACACTCTTGGGCTGAAGACATGCACATATTTATTAGACAACGGCTACGATAAAACAAACACACATGTTGACTGAACATTAATGTGTTTTAGAACTGCAGAGGAACTGGAATGTTTGCATAATGCGAATAATGCCACATTGTAGTGTTGATCGTTTTCCACACATAGACAAAAAACTCAGACGCGCGCACACACACACGCATGGCGTCCCTCATATACACAACAACCATACAGATTGATGTTAAACGCTGTGTTTAGCCTGTGGCACTGGGGAACAGAGCGCGGAGCCCCAGCGACCTGTGTTGAGCCGGGGCTACAGGGCTGGTGTGGCGCCTGTCTCCTGCAGCTGTCTGTCTCTAGCTAGCCTGCCTGTTGGTAAACAGTAGACAGAGTCCACATTATCATTCTGCTCTTGGCTTGCCTCCACAATAGCTGATTTGTGAGGGGAGCACTTGACGGAGGTCCACCACCCCTCTTTCTCACCATTGTGTGCGTGGGTGCTGTGGGAGACACAGGGGGTAATGGGGTGGGAAAGACGCTGCGGAGCAGACACTGCCAGATGCCTGCATTAGCGCCAAAACCATGAGAGTGCCTCTTTGAAAAGCAGGGCCTTAGTTTTTCTGTGTATTCATGTCTGTGTCTTAGTGAATGTGTCTTGGAGTGAGTGTGTGTTTGTTGTGCGTGTGTTCCCTTGCAAATAATCTTTTTTTTTATGATGTTTGAAAGGATATTTACATGTTAAGAATAGACATTTTAAATATATTTATACTAATTCTGAGCTAGAATGTCAGAAAACCTAAACTAGTTTGTTTTAATGCACTTAGTACGTTGAGTTTCTCAGACCCTCATTAAAACTCCAACTATCATCTGTCTATTACGGACAGCTTAATGCTCCTTTTATGGGAGAGCATTGGGTGATTTTCAATCATTCTGAATTTTTACATCTTTATAGAATCACAGGATTAACAAATTATTATGGATTAACAAACTATTTTTGAGAATGTGATGTTACATTGGACCTTGGTGTCAGACTGAATTCCTCATTCCCCTTCTGTCACAGTCAGACAACCTATTAATTAAATGGCAATCACAGTATATCACCCGGAGAGAGAAAGGAGGGACAGACATTTGTTTAATCAAGGGGCAGACGTCAGTATTTCACAGCAAAGCATACAGACAATGAAGATAATGGGGATTATGTATGCAGGATTTAGAAAACGAGAGGTAAAAAGACATAAGGCCAGCGAGAGATCAGAACAGAGCTCTAGTGTGAGGCATCATATTGTTGCCTAGACAAACACAGACACACTGAAATGTTGGTTTTGATAGAGACAGTAACATGGTTATTCATTCACCATGTAAGGTGATGGGGGTTCCTGTTGGAAATGTGCACATGAGCATGTGTGTTTCTGCATGCACATGTGTGTGGATACAGTGCATTGTGTGTGCTGGCATCGTGTGTTTGTTTCCTGGTGGCAGAGGGGCTGTACGGTCTGTTTTTCCTGGTGACAGAGGGGCTGTACTGTCTGTCTTTCCTGTTGACAGAGGGGCTGTACTGTCTGTGTTTCCTGGTGACAGAGGGGCTGTGCTGTCTGTGTTTCATGGTAACAGAGGGGCTGTACTGTCTGTGTTTCCTGGTTTCAGAATGGTTGTACTGTCTGTGTTTCCTGGTGACAGGGGGACTGTACTGTCTTTGTTTCCTGGTGACAAAGGGGCTGTAATGTCTGCGTTTCATGGTGACAGAGATGCTGTACTGTCAGTGTTTCCTAGTGACAGAGGGGCTGTACTGTCTGTGTTTCCTGGTGACAGAGTGGCGGTACTGTCTGTGTTTCCTGGTGACAGAGGGGCTATACTGTCTGTCTTTCCTGATGACAGAGAGGCTGTACTGTCTGTGTTTCATGGTGACAGAGGGGCCATACTGTCTGTTTCATGTTGACTTTGCGGCTGTACTGTCTGTTTCCTGGTGACAGGGGGGCTGTACTGTCTGTGTTTTATGGTGACACAGGTCCAGCTGCCATGTCAACTAATAGACCATGTGAAAAAAGGATCTAGGAGTTAGCTTGTGCTATACCGCCAAGGCCTGTAGCTCAGTCAGAATCAAAGGCAAGATACCATTTGCGCTTAGTTTATGACAAAAAATATTGTCATAAACCAAGTTTTACCGTAGCTTAATTTTCCAAGGTCATGTTGGCTGTTAAAGTTGGCTTACAGTAGGAACAGTAAGAACTGTGAATGCTACGTTAACACCACTACTGAAGTAGTAATGTAACACCATGACTGTAATGCCACTACTGTAACACCACTACTTAAGTCCTACTGCAACACCACAACTGTAACACCAGTACTAAATACTGTAACACCACTATTGTAAAACCACTGCTTAACACCCTCTGTAACACCACTACTGTAACCCTACTACTGTAACACCACTTCTGTAATACCACTACTTAACACCTACGGAAACACCACTAATTAACACCCTCTGTAACACCACTACTGTGACCCTACTACTGTAACACCACTTCTGTAATGCCACTACACCACTTCTGTAATGCCACTAACCCTCACCCTAACACCTACGGTAACACCACTAATTAACACCCTCTGTAACACCACTACTGTAACACCTCTACTTAACACCTACTATGACACCAGTACTAAACACTTTAAGCTTTGGAACTGTGAAACCATTAGGGTTAACACCTGCTTAGCTCAAGAAATTCCAGTTCATGTAGACCAAGCCATAATATTCTGAGGTATGCTCAAAGAAACTCAAAAAGAAAAAGGTTGAAACACAAAGTCATCTTTCGTCACATTCAACTTTGTAACCTGTCCATAAAAAGGGACTAAATCACAGATTCTGCTGTGAGCTTTGTCTAAGGGTTGTGTGTTTTACGCTTTGTCTCTTCTTCCCCTGTGAGGTTACCTCAGCTGCCGTCCCATCTTAATCTGGGGATAAACGTGATTATCCCGCCAGGGTTGTTCTCAGCTTTGTAACGGCAACAGGGGACCTTTCACATCTTTTTTCCCACGGCCCAGTGGCCATAAGCAGCCTGGACCCCCATACATGGGCCTGCCTCAGCTCACAGGCATTAGTATGGAGACAACGGCCATAACACCCTTAGCTCAGGGCTACGGTGTATTCAAGTCAAATGGTGCAACTAATTGGTCAACCAAGCAAGTTTAAATGACCACTTGATCAAACCTGTTAGGAATGTTGTATCCATTCATTGTGGGACAGTTTAGAAAAAGTGATGGAAATGTAGTTTATATTAGTTGAATTTGGGTCTATAAATCAATGCTAGAACACTACATTTCCCAGAGAATATGTAGTCTGCACCTCCATTGTGCTGCTAGCACCTCCCTATCTGCCCATCAGTCACACGGCCTGTGAACATTTCAGACTGTCTGTCAAGTTCAAGTTCACAGCATTGGGAACGTCTAGACTCTCCTGATTCACATTCAGTATACTTCATCCAGTTTGTCAACCCCCCCACACTCATCCTTTCCCCACATGGTGGTGTCTCAGGCAGGCTGGGGGAGCCCAATGTTCTGTGGCGTTTCCGTAGTGTTGCCATGACAGAAGGGAGGGTGTTGTTATGGTAGTGGGCCTGGCGGGCCCAGCTATGTGCTGGTGAAAGGGACAGCGTGTCAGAGATTGTGGGAGTCCCTTAGGTCCCCCTTACAGCTGGGCAAAGGCACCCTGTTCCCCCGCCCCGGTCCCCTCCTGTCCCCCTCCTGTCCCCTAGCACATCGCCCAGAGCCTGGGAACACAGCAATACAGAGACCAGATTATATTCATCCCCCCTCCATCCCTCACTCCCTACTCCACTGCTAACTAATTCCATCCCTCCCTTCCCATCACTCACTCCCAGGGTCCTTTACTTTCCCCATCTTTCTCCCATCCCATCTTTCTTTCAGATCCCTCCCTCACTGGGACAGTAGAAGCAGGACTGTCACCTTCCCACTCTACCTGCCGGGAGCTCATCCAGTCAGGTTGAGGCTTTCAAATCCAAATGGACTGGAATGGTGCTAAAGACTTTGACTGAGAACACTGGAGGCTATGTGTATTTGTACATTTTAAATGAAACTGTATTTGTGTGCGTGCGTGCGTGTGTGCGTGTGCGTGTGTGTGTGCGTGTGTGTTTGGCTGAGGTCTCGTTCAGGACTGAGGTTGAGTATTGAGCATAAAAGGCTGATGATTTGCATAAGCTGCATGCTGTCTGAGAGCTTGGAGGGTGGGAGCCACAGAGAAAGAAAGATATGAGAGAACATAAAAAGAGGGAGAGATCCCACATTGTGAAGCAAAGAAAAGAAGAGGGGCTTGAATTAGGGAGGGGTGAAAAGTCCCCGGTGGGATTAAATTGTCCAGAAACCTCTCTATATATCATTTAATTGTCTAGAAACCTCTCTATATATAATTTGGTGAAACTGGAAATGGTGTGGTAACTGCCCATGTTATGTGAGACTGCAAGACTTGTATTTGTTAAATTTGGCGACAGACTGGAACAAACCAATAATCATAGTTATCAGAAAACCTAAATGTACATGAATTCAAAACGATTCTTTGGTAAAATACTCCCCTTTTCTGATTCAGTGAACTCCAGTTTTCAAATATCCAGTAATTGGAATTGCTTTGCAATAACCTAATTAAAAACCAATCATGTAACCAATCGTTCACAGACTGACACAACCACTTTTCACCTCATCTAATCCTGGAGGCCAAGTTCATTGTCATCCCGCCATTGTAACGTGATCTCAAACCATCCTCAGACACTGCTCACTGTTTAAAGTCTGTCAGGAAGCCTGACCTTGTCTTTTAAGGAATGTGACATGGGTGACTCAACGTGTTGTTTGGGTTCTCTGTGTCTGCAGGTTCGGATGGTGTTGACAACCTCCAGCGAAGACTCTTCCATCCATCTCTGAGCCTTAGCCCTGCTAGTCAGTAAAGATGCACCAGAGGGGAAAGCATATCAGATGCCTGGCTGTGAATCAAAGTCTTCTTCACTGGCATCTTCTTCAGACAGATGCAGAAATTAGGGCACTGAAGAATCCCAGTGAATTTAACAGCCATGTTTAAGGATGCAGCACACTGATTATCTGCACGTATATTATGCTATCTGACAGAAAACATTTTGAAATCAAAAAGGGATGTGATCAGCGTTTGTTCGTACCTTGATTGAAGGACATGTGTTTATGTTTCCCTGTGTGGGTGCCAATGCCATACTTCCCAAACGGAAAGTCGCAACCTCATGTGTGGTCACCTGAAGATGCATCAAATTACGCTGGCAGATAGACAGTTGGGAGGGGGGTGTGAGGGTAGGATGATAGACAGTTGGGAGGGGGGTGTGAGGGTAGGATGATAGTTCAGCCAAGCTGAACTTGATGTAAACATTAAGTGATTTTGTAGATAGAGTAACCAATCAAACTTCACCATAGCTTCTGACCACTGTTGGATTGGCATAGCCAGACGAGGGCCACTTGTATAGCCATGAGATATGGTTGTATTAAACAGAGAAGTTTCTGTTTTTTCCATACGAATGTGACTCAAAGTACATACAACCATTTTATTTTTACTTGGTGGGTAACAAAAATGTTACATCTAAATGTCTTAACAACCCAAAATAATTTGGGAACCTCTACTCTATGCAAATAAATGTGAAAGACTTACCCTCTGGCCTTGTGCAAAATATTTTTATTGTTTAACTGTCAGTTAAAAATAAGACATTGATGGGTGAAGAGTGAGTACATTTATATGAATGAATTTCTGCATTTTTTTCTAATTACAAGTATTATCTGCATGTGTTCATATTGATCAGGAAATGTTCCATAATAAATGTGTTTCATACAGTATCAAGTATATTACTAGTTGTGTGATACCATGATTATTATAAAAACATTTAAATGTAGACAAAAATTATATTGAATTTTTGACATATCATGGCTTTTGTTGCTGTTTGAGTTGAATATGTTAATACTGAATAAATGAAATAATGGTCAGGTGATTGTATTTTTCATTGGAAATACATAAATGGTTGTTGTTGAAGTGTATGTAAGAGACATAGAGAGAACGGAAGTATGGTTACACTTAAAGAAAATATGTATATGTGCATATCAGCACCTTGGACAGCACAGGATCTCCTATCTAACAGCTAAGTGGGAATAAAACAATATAGAAATAAATCAAACGAACCATAAGAAGTCTTCTAATGTAGGCTACCGAACGGTTCCAAGTCCTCAAAGTTGATGGTCTTTAATAGGTCCTGTTTTAATATACATTTTTAACACAAGTATTTTCAATGACAGGTGATGCTAAACCTGAGAAATCTTTGAAAAACCTTATATTTTGTAAAGAATGTGCAGAAAAAATGAAATCATACCTACTGATTGGAAATATTACTTGCAAAGAAGTAATAACATGCGAACAAAATAAGTGCATTAAATTGTGTTGAAGTCATGCCCATGTTACCTTCCTTGACCAACTCTTAGGGAGGGTTATTGTTTTGACCAGGCAATTTCTTGTTCATTCTATACAGTAAGCTATCACCACTCATTCAGGGACTCATGCTTGACAAACAAGTCATATTTCTCCACATTATCGACTGACAACAAAAAAAAGGAAAAACCGATTACCTAAAACTACACATTACTGATTTTGTATTAATTGTACTAATCCGTGGTAACTCTGTAAAGCTGTGATAACTTGCATTACAACAAACTTCTGTCTTGGTCATCTTTGGACTTGGTTAGCCTATTAGTCTTTTTCATCAAGAATCATATGCATAGGTCACTGACATTTGGTCATAGATCAACCCATTTAAATACCTCATGCTATGGTTCAAAATTGATAGGATTACCATAAGGTTTTCCCTTCCACTGTTCCACATGAGTTCTCTCTCCCATGTATTTTGCCGTACATGTAGGCTATAAATTTAGCTCGCTCTACAGCGCATACTGAAAATCTCAAAAGAATAAGATCCTCTTTTCACTTCAGATATGCTACACACCCTTTTACAATTAGTAAACATAAAACTCATTTTGTTCCCTTAAAAGGGGTTTTAATTGCAGATGCTACAATACCCTATAATACGGAGCTTATGAATTTCTTTACATACTGCAAAATTAGGGCTACGGTCAACACAGAGAATGCATGTACCATCCCATATAGTCACAGCATTCAGATAACGCTCAGAAAAATCTTTAGGTGAAATGAAAACACAACGTTAGAAAAGATCATTCTTCATCAGGTGGGGATCAGGCCTGACGTCAGTGGAATGTGCTGAGAATCCCATCCCCAACCCAGTGACAAGGCCAATGTGAGTCAGGACCTGTCCTTGTAAAGGGCCAGGGGACAGCTTGATCCCACAAAGACTAATGAAGAGGCTCGTGCTTATCAACATTATAATGTCCTGCATACAACCAACTTGGAGTTATTCAAGACATTATATAGGCAGGGCATATAATAAATAAAATCACACTTAAAGAGTTCATATATAGTTTATGAAATAATTAGGAAGTTGATTTACACAAAACAAATATTATTTGTAAAATAACTATTCTGTTATCAATCAATGTTCATCTTTCTTCAGTGTATTTTTATTTAAGGATTCAAAAGGTTCATTCAAGGATTTTATCCTAAGTTCTAAACATCATTGTATATAGTTAATGCATGGCGCATTAATGGGCAATGGTCTTATGATGAAATGCAGCTATTTAAAAAAACTGCTTCTTTTTCAGGAATATTATCAAATGCATTAATGTAATTCAACTATACAGTACATGAAATCTGGTTTTGTTGATGAGATGACTGCCTTTAGATGGGAATGTGATTCAGAGAAAGATCTGTTAGAGTCCAAGATGTCAGCGCTATTAAGCATCTCCCCAGGGCCCTTTAGAGTTGCCACCCAGGGGTCAGAGGTGACGACCTCGGTTTAAGTGGGCTGTCCGTCTATTCCCCAGTGGCCAATGAAATTAACTCGACTGACATGAGCTGACATGAATTTCTTTCACAGAGACGTTAAAAGTATGATTGTTGGATTACAGACTCTTACTCTGAAATTTTCTTATAATCATGCCCTCTAACTATAAGTTTGTGCAGGTTGATGTTATTTCTATTTAATAGAACCTGTGCAAGGGCTATTTGACCAAGAAGGAGAGTGATGGTGTTTGGCCTCCACAATCACCTGACATCAACCCAATTGAGATGATTTGGGATGAGTTGGAACACAGACTGAAGGAAAAGCAGGAAACAAGTGCACAGTATATGTGGGAACTCTTTCAACACTGTTGGAAAAGCATTCCAGGTGAGGTCCTCATGAAGCTGGTTGAGAGATTGCCAACAATGTGCAAAGCTGTCGTCAAGGTAAAGGGTGGCTACTTTGAAGACTCAACATGCAATGTATTTTGTTTGTATCTGTTTAACTTTTTTGGTTGCTACATTATTCCATTTGTGTTATCTCATCATCCTGATGTCTTCACTATTATTCCGCAATGTGGAAAATAGTAATGTGGAAAATAAAAACAAGAAATAAAAAAAGGAATATCCTTGAATGAGTAGGTGTCTCCAAACCTTTGACTGGAGCAATACACACACACACTATTTATATAGTGTGTGTGTGTATATATATACACACACATATATATACAGATATACACAGATACTTCATACAGTTCTGTTGGGAAATATTTTTAAGAAAGATAAAAAAAAAATTGGTTGCTTCACATCACCCTGGCACTGCCAAGAAAAAGCTGTCTCTCTAAACTCAGTGCTCAAACAACAAGGAGACTTGTGATTGAACACACAAAGAGGCCAACAATCACTTTAAAGGAGCTCAAGAGTTCAGTTGTTGGGAGTGGAGTAATGGTGCTCCGATCAACCATATTAAGAACTCTGTTGACAATCGGCATGTATCGCTGGGTGGGAAAAGTACCATCTGAAAGCAGGAGTGGAGTTTGCCAGAAATCATGAGAGTGACTCACTGTGGTCAGATGAGACCTTGATAGTTTTTTTTGTTGCCAAAACTCAAAACACATAGGCTGCACAAACCTAACGCTGTCTATGCACCACCATATAGTGGTGGCAGCATTATGCTGTGAGGGTGCTCCTCATTAGCAGGGACTGGGCATCTTCTTAAAAGTGAAAGAAGAATATATTGAGCAAAACACAAGGAAATACTGCAAGAGAAACTGCTTCAATCTGCTTAAAAACAGAAGCTTGGGAGAAAATTCCCCATTCAGCAGGACAATGATCCCAAGCACAAAGTCAAATCTTCTTCTCCACAAAGTGTTTCCATTGCTATGCTGGTTGTCTGCTGTCTCTAGCCAGGTTAGTATCAATCACTACACGTACATATGTAAACAGGAAGCAGTTGATATACTCATGACACAAACAAGGTACAGCTGCTTCATTATCCATGCTTCTTGCTGCACATCAAAGTTGCCTTACCAGAACTGAAGTCAAGGACTTCAGAACTGGTGCTAACCTGACTATACTGGATAATCCTGACCTTTACTTTATCAATGTGCAATACAATTTGAGTATCATACATTATAATCATAACATTGTAATTTTTTAAGGTATACACCGTACAAAATGTTTCTACTCATTTTAGCCAGTTTTTCTATGCTGCCATCTTTGTCAAGTTCAGTTTGTAATTAATTTCATAGCAGAAACTCCCGGTGGGCACAGGACAGTCAAAGATTGAGTCCTCTGATGCACATCTTACCAAGCTGCTATATTCTCGTTTTTCACTGCTCACTCAACCATGAAGTATTTGCCAGAACACAGGAGACATTCTCGACAGGGCAATGAGACAATACAACCTTGTCTGGTAATCCTCCCACTAAATCCAGGTGGTGCTGAGCCAAATTGCACCATCTTTTACAGCTTACCAGGGCACAGTTGAAATATCATGACCCTGATGTGAACATTTGTCTCAGTGACACAGTGGAACTGCAAGGCAGTGACTATACCACTGTGCTATTTGGGAGTTCATTCTGTGTGATATTTCTGTCACCTCCCAAGCGCATTTCTTATTGACCTGCTATAAACTGACATGATGCAAAAGAAACCAGAATTAAAAAGTGTTTTTCTAGAACACATTAAGGGCCGGATTCATGGACACAGATTAAGCCTTGTGTAGGACTATAAAATGGAGGTGCTAGACTAGGCTTAATCTGTGCGCACAAAACTGTCCCTAAGTGGTTCAAGTAAAATAATTTAAAATATATTATAAGACACCATTTGCCCATGAATAAAAGCATAATTTGCTGTATGATGTAATTTTATGCATAATTTCACAAGGCTTTAGATCAAATGATGCAGCGTGAACTAGACTATATATGTGTGGATGTGAAACATGCATGTAAACCAGACAGGCGTCCTGACAAGCAGACTAGACTCAGTCTCCGCCACAGGAGTTGTTGACTGCAGGTGTTCTGTCACATGGCACTCCATGATCATTTGTATTCATTCATTTATTCTGCTCAGATTTTCTGCTTGTCTTAAGGAGATAGATAGGGCCTATTATAAGGGGGGCATTGAGGGCCCTCATACCATTGCTGAGAAATTAATCTTCAGAAGAACAAAGCAACCTTTTATGTGTTGTGTTACCATATGTAAATAAATGAAATACTTGTCGTTACAATTTCATCTATTTCCATTGCTACACTCAAAGAGGAACAACCAAGACATCTTGGGGGAGTAGGAAGGTGACAAAACATGTTGCGCTCGAACAGATTTAATCCATCATACCTTAAACACTTTATGGGATTGTAAAAAATGAATGTTTCATGGGTATCATTATTATATGCAGAGGGAAAAACATCTAGCCAACTTCAGAATGGACTGTAAGCAGTTCTTTTCAACAAAACACAGCACCTCAGTGCATTCAGCAATACACTCAATAGAACCAAGAGCCTCCTGTAAAGGAGTAGCACTCAGAACTGCCGGAGCCCTCGTGCATTGATATCAAAACACAATCGTATACCTCTCCAAACGTAAGTGGGAAAAGAGGAGAGCAGAGAAAACGGTCAGTCTTTATTATTATTGCTGTCTTCTGAATGGAGAACAGGCAGAGCGCAATTAGCTATAGAGCAGTTTTCCCTGATATGGAGGACCGTGGATTATTGCCCAATCATTTATATCTTCCAAGCCAGTAAGCATTAGCGCCTGTATTCTGTGTTAGCATAAGAATAGAAACAGGTCCTGTGAACTTCCCCGACCTATTGACCCTACTCCCCAGACATGAATAGCACCACTTTCAGGCTCCCCAGCCTCTCAAACAGGCTTGAACCATGCCTAAAGTCCTAATCATGGTAATTTAATATATCTTAAGCCTCTGGCTGCTTTAGTGGCGCTCCTCTATAGTTTGTTTTAGGCATTCACTTCTTCTCACCTCATCATTACCGCTCCTTATTTGGCAAATTTAAGGGGCTGCTATGACACTACAAGTCCCCTTTCATCACCTACATACGCTGTGCATATAATTAGAATGCTTTTCCCAACTATTCATTCTTTTCAGATCATGCCAACAAAAAGAGGAAACCTCACTGTGTTTAGATACTGGCTTCACCATCTGAAGAACAATGCCAGACAATTGATAGAAATCTTTTACACTATTTACTGTACGTTGCAAATGATGGCCCGTTGTAACTGCTGACACACACACATATATACATATCCATCTCTCTGGTGGACAAAGAAGAAAATGTTTTCCATGCCCACTTCCATGTCATCTGACTACAGCATCGCTACCAGTCAAAGTTCCATTAGCAGATGTCCACGTTTGTTGGATGACATGAGAACGGATCTCTCAGGCCTTACATTCGAGTGCCATCGCAAGAAGGATGCAATACACACAGAAGAACACCATGCCTACTGTAAAATATGGAGATGGATCTTTGATATTTTGGGGCTATTTTGTTGCCACTGTTTCTAGGGCCCTTGTTATAGTCAATGGCATTCTGAACTTCACCTAATAGCAGAAAGGGCATATTTGTCAGTTTGCTAACTAAGATTTCATTCTTCCAGCAAAACAATAACCCAAAGCACACATCAAATTCCATGTAAATTCTTAATACAGCACAAAATATGATCCAATATCCCTGTCAAGGTGTAGAATAAGGGCCAGGCCTCAGTGCCACCCAAGGATAGTGTGCCAGTGTGAGTATTCAAAACAGTCAATCATGTGTATACCTATATTTTTCAAAAGAAAATGTTTGTTGAGCAGAGTGCCCAATCCACCAGTAACTAGAGCTTACCAAGCAGGATACTGCATTTGCCTCTACCATTAAATGATAAAATGTGGGAATGGCTCTTATAATTAAACGTAATTTCACCCCGCGGTTTTGATTCTGTTCATCATGTTCCATTATACGTCAGGCCAGAACAAGCTGCTTAAGATTGACATAAAGCTATATCCTGTCTTCAAACAACTTACAACATTGTGTAAAACAATTAAAACATCTAAACATTTTGAATTTATCCCCAATCCTCAAAAATCACAGCAATGTGTCAAGATAGAAAGGGAATAGAGATTAAATCATATTTTAATCAGTCCACTTAATACATTTATTAAATTCTAAATTTGGTTAAACTCATAAAATACACCTACTTCTACATCTACAACGTATGACAATTTTAAGTGTTTTGATGCTGCTTCAGAAAAGTGTTTTCATACAACTTGAACATGCACCAATATTCAGACTGAGAGCCACTTGTATCAGAGTAGCTCTATACTATAAAAAAAAGTAGACTGTACCGTTCAAAAGTCTGGGGTCACATAGATATTACCTTGTTTTCGAAAGAGCTAATATTTTGTCCATTAAAATAGACATGATAGGCACTGTATTTATGATCAATTATATAGAGTTTCTATGTTGTAAATGACTATAGTAGCTGGACACGGCTGATTTTAAATGTAATAGTCACACAGAGGCCCATTATCAGCAACCCTTCCTCCTGTGTTCCAACGGCATGTTGTGTTTGCTAATCCAACTTTATCATTTTAAAATGCAAATTGGCCATTACAAAATAATTCTGCAATTATGTTTGCACTGCTGAAAATTGTTGTGCTGATTAAAGAAGCAATAAAACTGGCCTCCTTTAGACTAGTTGAGTATCTGGAGCATCAACAATTGTGGATTTGATTATAGGTTCAAAATGGCCAGAAACAAAGAGTTTCCTTTTAAAACTCATACATCTATTCTTGTTCTGAGAAATGAAGGCTATTCCATGTGAGAAATTGCCAAGAAAGTGAAGATCTCATGCAATACTGTGTACTACTCCCTTCACAGAACAGCACAAACTGGCTCTAACCAGAATATAGAAAGGACTAGGAGGACTAGGAGGCCCCGGAGCACAACTGAGCAAGAGGACAAATACATAAGATTTTCTAGTTTGAGAAACGGACACCTCACAGGTCCTCAACTGGCAGCTTCATTAAATAGCACCCGCAAAGTCACCGGTCACAACGTCAACACTGAAGATGTGAATCTGGGATGCAAAAAAAAGCCATATTTCAGACTGGCCAATAAAAAGAAAAGATTACGATGGGCAAAAGAACAAATACACTGGACAGAGGAAGATTGGAAAAAAGGTGTTATGGACAGACATATCTAAGCTTCAGGTGTTCGGATCACAAAAAACATTCATGAGACGTAGACCAAATGAAAAGATGTTGAAGGAGTGCTTGACGCCATCTGTCGGGCATGGTGGAGGCAATGTGATGGTCTGGGGGTGCTTTGGTGGTGGCAAAATGGGAGATGTGTACAGGGTAAAAGGGATCTTGAAGAAGAAAGGCCATATGGTTACACCATGCCATACCCTGTGGATGGCATCTGATTGGAGCCAATTTCCTTCTACAACAGGACAATGACTCAAAGCACAGCTCCAAACTATGCAAGAACTATTTAGGGAAGAAGCAGTCAGCTGGTAATCTGTCTATAATGGAGTGGCCAGCACAGTCTCAACCCTATTGAGCTGTTGTGTAGTGCCCATCAAGCCAATCTACCTTGTGGGAGGTGCTTCAGGAAGCAAGGGGTGAAACCTCTTCAGATTAACCCCAACAAATTAACAACTAGAATGTCAAAGGTCTGCAAGGCTTTAATTGCTGCAAATGGAGAATTCTTTGGTGAAAGCAAAGTTTGAATGACACAATTATTATTTCAATTAAAAATCATTATTTCTAACATTGTCAATGACTATATTTCCTATTAATTTTGCTATATTTCCTATTGTTATTAATTTCATGTATGTTTTTTGGGAAAACAAGACCATTTCTAAGTGACCCCAAACTTTTGAACGGTAGTGTGTATCTAAATCTGTGTTTCATAGCACTAACATTTAATCATCTTCCAAACATCAGTTTAACATGTTTAACACATGTTCATATTTTCATTACACAATCATCGTGTTCTCTGTCCTCCTGTTTATACAGTGTGGTAGAAACTAGATTCTGTTCTGAATGCCAAAATGCCAGGAAATCTCAAAGCAAAATGAACCTGGGGAGTGTCTTAGCGATGCACCACTCTGTCTACTCCATCCTCTGCTCTCTTCTTGTGTGTGTGTGTGTTTAACAATCGGATTAATAACTGGAATCCCTCTTGGAAAACCGTATTATAATACCATTCCTTAGAAACAGTATATTTGTCCGAAGCTAAAAGGACAAACAGCATTTGTCCGACAGAAATGATAATGTGAGCCTGGTAAATCCACAAGGACTTCAGTGGTGAGGAGCAAAAGCGACCCCCTCAGTATAAAGGAGGAATTTCTGCAGTTTTAAGCAGTCTATTTGTCCAACCGAACAGGAGTTTTTAGGTAGTGTATACCAGTGTTTTTCAACCCTGCTCCTGGAGGCTCCCCGCACTGCATGTTTTAGATCTCTCTCTGCCCAAACATACCTGATGTAGCTCATCAAGGACTTCATAATGAGCTGATCATTTGAATCAGGTTTGATAGAGCAGGGAGAGATCTAAAACATGCAGGGCGGTGTGCCTCGAGGAGCAGGGTTGAAAAACACGGGTGTATACTAAGAACTTGTGTGGTAGAGGAACCCATCTCACAAAATGTTTTCAAAAACTTTTTATGATGCTTATTGCCTAGTTCGGAACGGAGAGCGCGGTGTATGAACTTGCTGAAGACCGGCGTTAATTGAACTTTGAGAACGACCTTTGACAGAATGACGCTCCTCTTATACAATAATTTTAACAGATACACTCTGATTTCCAGTTTCATGCCATTCCACGACAATATCTCGAAAATTGTATTATAATCCGGTGGCAGTATGTATTATAGCCCACAGCTGTCATCCAACATCAATTAAGAAAAACAGCAGAATCAGAATGTCTAAAAACGGTCAAATAGCCTACTTCTATAAATATTCTTCAATGTTTTGTTAACGAACAGAAAAGCGGGTTTTCCTTCGTGCATTTGTATATGCAGTTGCTTTTAGATTGGGTCAGCGTCGCTGGGATTGAGTACATGATGGTGTTATTTCATTTAGACTTGGCACGGTTTTGCATGTTGATTTACTGCACTCTAAAAAAGTGGTCCGCATCAATTTTTTTCATAAACTTGACTAAATTACAATATGTTATTTTGTCATTTAATTTTACGACAGAAATACTCTCGTCTTCGCTGCTACAGCTCTAAAACCAACTAAACAGTATCAGGTAGGCTTACAGTATAGACCTAACCAATTTGAATAAGAACCACGTTTCTGTAAATGGGTTAAGGCTGGCCTCAAACTCGCCGGGAAGTGATACATTTGACAGGAAGTGATCAAGAGCTTTTGAAGTCAGAATAATTCTTCAGCCATTAAGAGTTCGGCGGTATTAATGCGATTGCTTACATTGCTAATACAACAGGCTGTTATCTTGCTTATCATTGGGAAAAACGTCTGGGGTGAAACGTCACAACTCCGAATGTCAGACAACTGTATTTCTCACATCCAATTCCGTCTTGGAATATGAACTAGATGTGATGATGGAGACTATGGCTTGTCGAGATGTTGTGACCAAGTGTGGTCATGAGCGTCTTTGCCTATATTTCTCCATGCATTGGGTCACAGAAAAAACACATAGATGAACGAAATTAATTGATTTAGCCTAATGTTTGCATATCTTTACACAAATTGAGATTAACAGCAAGTATGAAGTCTTAATACTCAACATTTTTATCAGTACAACCAATGCAATCCATAAAAATGTATCTACCAATTTTGAAATATGTTGGCAAAATATCCTATATTATATGCTGTGATTTTATGACGTATATGCTCATCCTTTTAGTCGGCTAAGCGACGTGGACCCTAAGCTGGTTCTTTTGGCAGTAGCTAATGGAGAGCCAAATAAAATCCATTCATTCTGATCCTTGATACTTAAGGCATGATAGTTGTTTTAAAGATGTTGGAGAAAGACTGAAGCGGGATAGCACTTGCCCAGATAGATCATTTAGATAATGTACTTGAATGATAGCATGTGAACCCACCGATGTAATAACTTTCAATTTAATAAGAGAGGTGGGGGGGGGGGTGGTAAAGAAAGTAGGAAAGAGATAGATGGAGAGAGAGGGAGAGGCTTTGCACTACAAATCTGAATGGGCGCTGTCCAGAGCCCAGTGGTGCTGAAGAATTTGAAAACGGAGTTCTGGAAGTCATTGGTTTTGTATGAGTTGCTCGGGACCCAACTTTTTGGGGATCTATGACCAAAAGATATAGAAATTTCCGATGTTTTGCAAATCGTGCTTGTTTAATAAAGCTGAAAGCTGAATGATTCTCTGCAGATACAACTACAACCAAAACATTGAACCTGTTAGTGATTTCTAAATGTGCCCTTGGTTGTTGTCTAATGATCATGTATGATCGGTATCAATCAAGTATGACAAAATTGACAAATGGGCATAGATAGGAATTTATATATAATGTTACCTTCCATGTGCAGTGTAGGCCTGGCCTAATGTAGAAGAGGGGCAGACGACTGCTGCTCTTCCTTGATGTTTGATTGATTGATAGCCCTAGTAACCATAAGTGTTGTCCCACATCAATGCAGCAAACTGTGGATTTTGTAGTCCAAGCCAGTCGGTATTGGCTGAATGGCGTACCTTTCATTTATCCCAATGAACACCACCAGTACGACTTCTGAAGGCCAATAAAATATTGTATCTAGTGTATTCGAACTTGCAGTCACGCATTTATACGAAAACCTAGGTAAGTTCAATATTAAATGCATGCAAACCAGTTTAAATATTTCAGCCATATCACTGAAATGATCAGTGGACTAACAGAGACCGTGGCCGAAAAATAAATACTTTAATCTTCAAATGAAATTAACTCAGCTGTGTCAATTTCTTAAAATTCAACTCGTTCCAATAAAATAACATAAAGATAAAATATATCTGAAAAGATAGCGTCTAAATGGTGACAATATTATTTGCACGTTTTAATTAGGCTCCCGTCTAAAGAGGGCTCGTCATTGTTAGAGCATTTACACATTTCGATACCTGTAAGAGCTTTATACTATTTCACCTATTGTAATTTTGCTGTCCAAAATCTTATGCTATAAACGTATATAGTATTGAATGCAGAAATGCATTGCTAGATGCAAAACTTTTTAATATTCTTAAAGTTATTGTAATGACCTAATAATTTTATCGGCCTATTAAACGTTGAACAAACTTCAGGACTGCGGTTTTTCAGTGCTAGTTTTCATTGTAAGGTCTCTTGCAGAAAGCCTTCAGCAAACGAAGATGCTAACACAATTCACATTATGCAGCGAAATAAAGTAACTTTAGTTGTTCAAGTCAGTCCCTTTGAAAAAAAACATCACGATCATGGGGACATATGGGTTAATAGTTTAATCGTTGGGCCTACAACTCTGTTATTTATCAGTTACCATTCGAATTTCACCTAAAGTTATTTATAATATTTTTTAGGCCTTTTGTTAATTATAGATTTTTGATTCGAAACATACAAGATTGTTCTTTAAACATATTACAGGTGGATCTTAAACCTTATAATTATAATGTCATCATCACTATCATATTACTTCTGTATTTTTCAAAATGTTCTTTGTATGGAATGAATAGATGTGTAAGCCAATTTGCATGCTATGGTAACCTATTTATTTAACAACATATATGATGTTGTAATCAATTACACATGCGTACTGCTGATTCTCTAGTGGTTAGCTATAGGCATACTGTGTATATGGTAAATACTATTAGAATTCCCCTCGTGAATTTTAAATATAATCAACCTTTTCGATGTTTTCATGAAATGTAACTGTTATGGTGTTTGCGTTTCTTAATTCAATTAAATCGTATCACTCCAATTGCCTTGATCTATTTAATGGATGTATCCGCAGCTACGTGAGATCCTTATAAATGCAACATTATATTTATTTTTATTCATTAAACTTTTTTCTCAAATACTATTTTCTGACACAATTAAATTAATCGAACTAGAACCATATCGTTTGCATATTTAATCACAAATACTTTCCTAACTAAATGAAGTTACTGTACTACGTACATCCCACGTTAGAACCGGGCTTCAAAGAGTGCGGTGTTTGGCGGCATTCTGTAATCAATGCGCATCAGTAAGTAGGCACTGAGGCATACGCGAATTCAGTAGGAACCTTAAGTAAGGTGGTGTCCTGCATTTCGATTTTGTCAATGAAAACACACTGTCATGCAATCAAGCAAATCAATGGTGAGAGTTGTGGCAATGGCATTGTAAGTGTTTTTGTCCTTTACTGTATGGCTCAGAGACCACTTGATCTTGGCCAGTTTTTTTATACTAAATAAGTAAATGTTTCATTAAAATCATACTGTGAAAGTCGGATCCCATTACAGGTTTTAATCAGAGAAATGGTTTTTTTTTTACAGTAGAAGATGTTAACCTTAAAAACGTAATAATTTAACGAATTATATTTGTATATATTTTATATATTTCAAGAAATATAAGTATCTCCATGTTGGCCTAAGTAACCAATAATTACAATTACACCCATATTATAACCACATAATTACAGCCATTCCGTTCATCTCAAAACATCAGAATAGTCTGATAGTGACCAGATTAAATCGCTTTACATATTCTTTGGCACTACATGACTACAAAGCTACTTAAAGATATTTGTAGAATTAATAACTTAAATTCAGAAAATCACAAAGCCATAATAACTTCTTGTCATAATTTATCTGCTTGGCTCTGGGTAATTATAACACTGTTACAACTGCCCACAACCCAACAGCCATGACAACATTTTATGTACCTAGCAAGTTACAAAACTCATGACATGCCATTCTTGGCAATGTTTTGCCAACACAGGCTAATGACGAATATGATGCTAGTTTGAATTATGGAATATTCCCGCTTAAGGCAGTGTAACAAAAATACACCCTGTGGAAAAAAACCCAACTTCTACACCTAACAATACATTTGCCCATAAACTGAGCAAATATGATCCATTTCACTGTAACGTATTGAACAGGAAGAGACTTTACGTACACAGGAGTGTACTCTGAGTCTCATCCTTCTAGCTTGTTTCTATGTGGAAAAATGCAAGGTGTTAAGGCCACCTGCCTCCCTGGTATCATATTATTTTAAATTGAGATGCACCCTAGAATGAACATACAGACAGAACAAATAACACAGAGGGCAATATTTAATCATGGTCAATCAATGTGTGCTTAATTTACAGTGGGGCCCATTCATGGTGACTGTGCATGTATATTTCTAGCAAGGGAGTTTGAGTTTAGTGAGAGTATGAAGTCAGACAGTAAAGTTATTGTCCTAACTGTCTCCTAGTCAGCGAGAGGGGGGAGAGAGATATATAGCTCTCTTTCATAATATGGTGTTTTAAGCAGCACAGCCTCAGAATGTTAATGGAGACAGGGCAGACCATGGGGGTGCAGCCAACACCATTACCACCAAGCCTCCCAGAGACCTGGAACTGTTCCCTCGTTCTGCTTCTATCCCCCTTTTGTTTAACGTGAAAAGCGAGAAAGAAAGAGGGAGAAATTTGCCAAGCTCTTCCGTTTGAGTCTCTTTGAGAGATACATTTTCTGTGCGATGGATATTAAGGACTCAAGATTATTGTCAACTCTCTGCCATCTTGGTGACTAGCCAGTTAAATTAACAGTCCAGTGTTTCCAAAAAATCTGTGAAATTATTTTTTACCCAGCAGATAATCCTGGGATTTTGAAATACCTTTGAATATTTTTTTTGCAACATCATCGGATTTGTGTATTTTTTCAGCACTGGAAAAAGTGATCAGTTGAGCCAACACATTTTTTTTGTTGAAACCCATTACCACAAACCATTAGAGAAACTCGACTCAAAGTATTTTGGTGATAATACTTAAAATAATAGAAGTATTGCTACCCATATAATATTTTTGAGTTATAATATTTTTGAGTTATATTTAACTCTTGTTTGTTATATGAACTATCATTTTTGTTGTTGGCAAAATAGAAATATAGGGTCCTGTTTACAATGATTAGTCCTCCTCAGTAATTTATTCTTTTTAACTAGTTTACAATAACATTTCTATTTGTTTCATATGACAATCACACACTTTTATCCAGGCAGGCATTTTATTCCTCTAGCACTAAAACTGTAGGACGATCTGTAGCGTGTTTAGTTTTTGCTGTTTTAGTTTTGTGCTGCTTTTCACTTTCTTGAAAGGAAAATTAGCTTTGGCTTATTTTAGAAAATGTATCTTTCTGTCCTTCAAAATTGCATTAAGCATTGAGTAAAAGTATCTATAGGTAAAAAAATTGAAATGCACTTTAATGAGTTGGATGGGGTTATGGCTTAAGACTGTGAATTGGCATTTAAAAAGTTCTCTTTAGGATGTTTAAAACTTAACAAAAACTTTAAATAGAAATAGAAAGTTTATCACCTTTCCCAATGTTCCTCTAATTGCAGTGAGTGATGAAAACAATTTTTATTTAAGTCCAGATTATTTAAGTCCAATAATTTTGGTTATTATTCACCAAAATTATTTATCTAGAACTAGATTACCAAACAGTATTTTATTGTTCTGTGTTTTCTGTAAACTGTAGCCAACTAGCTGACTAACTACCCAGCTAGCACATTTGGTTTAATGGAACTCGTCCCAATGTTAAGTTTAAACTTGTTTGTGAGAATGAAGCCAGACATTTCAGTTAAGGACAGTATGGCCCAGTGCTTTTTAAATATGTTGCTCTATGCTTCATGCCACACTTTGCAACACCCATGAAACTGAAATAAATGTACAGTTTTTAAAATTCTGTTCAAGAAAGTGGCTCAGTGGAAATACTTCCCGAACATATTAAACATTCATGTAAACTAAATGCACCTTCAGGGTGGAGCTAGCAGGCAAATGTTTTTTTTTTACATATAGAGAGCTCTACATGTTAATCTTTTAAACAGAATCCAATTCAAAGGAAACAAGCACTCATTAAAAACAGATGGCCAATTTGTGGGCATTGTTTACAATATATTTGGTACTGACATGCCTCCTTTGCCCTGATCTTGTCACCATTGCATTGTAATCTTATTGTGTTCAGAAGTTTAAAGGAGTCCCATGTGAGATTTTGTAAGAAACAAAGAAAGAAAGTGTAGGTAACACTACAAATGGTCAAAGTAGTTGCCAAATTAAGGTGCTATGTCTTAAATCCTAACCAGAAAAAGCGCATTGTTACGTGCACAGGATACATGTGGGCATGGTAAAATGACTCAGCACACTATTGATATGGAAAATATAGTGTTTTAATAAAAGTGTTATTGTCCAAAATGAAACCCATAATTTTGGAGGTTGTTGAATTTCACCCAAATGAGGCTCACTTCTTCTAAAACGATAGGAGGGGATTATATATAATAATTTCCAGACGGTTTTATTAATTGAACCATTGATGTGTCCAAAAGCTGTTGCATTTCTTATCCTTATTGTGTTGTTGTTTGGGAGCCCTGGGACATTTGCCCCATATGTCCATCTGGTAATATAGGCCTCCAATTTATGTTTTGTCCCAGATACGAGTATAGGACAAGTCAACAATATTCATTTGGAATGATAATGAACCTCCTATCAGTTGAGATAAAAAAAAAAAGATTATGACCATTTCAAAAACAATGTACATGCATGCTGTAAAGATATAGTCCAAGACATGGTGAGTAACAATATATTTTTTAAAACCTCCCATGGGCTGGATGTGTAATTTGTTGTTTAAATGTGGAGAATCGGTAGTAGAATCAACATTATACCTCAGTTAGCCATGATTTCTCAAGTTTGAGAGTGAGTGGTTTTGATGAAATGGGGCGCATTATTGGCACATATGTGAAAAAATATAATGTTTTGGCTTCACCACTTTACAGCAAGTGGCCACAAATCCCAGAATACATCTTTACCTAAACTTGCCAGTAAACTCTATAGCCATCAAACATTAATGTAGCTAGGTCTGATAGCCAGGTTTAATGTACCCTATTGCCAGTCTTCACTGTGCCAGTCTATGCCACGCTGGCACCATCTACTGGTAATGTGTGCCTCTGTCTCAACCTCGCCTTGTGGATCTCTACTCGTTAACTGTACTGGGCCCTGTTTCACAAAATACACATTAAAGCTCAGTTAATCATTACAACAAGCTTATCAATAGTTGGATGAAAACATTTTGAGCCATGAAATTTTGTTTAATAAAGTTTAATAAAAATATTGTGTTGTGTCATAGCTTACATTTACATTTTAGTCAAATAGCTGATGCTCATATCCAGAATGACTTAGAGAAGTACACTATAAGGGACATTACAATTGAAGGGGCATTTTTGGGGCGATTTCTACACAGGGGCAGGGCCAGGAAAATAATATACCTTTCATAAATACATTTCCTGCAATTACACATAATTTTGCCCACATAACAGACATTTGAAGAATATTTCTTATACCAGACAATTACTGAAATGAGTGATAACTCTGACAATAACAAACTGACAGAGTGCAAGTCACTCAGTCCATGAGGTCAAAACAATTGTAACTAGGCACAGATCTAGGTAAGAGTCCAAAAATGTGTGCCACATTGAAATTCCCCAAGAACACAGTGGGCTCCATAATTCTTAAATGGAAGAGATTTGGAACCACCAACACCCTTCCTAGAGCTGGCCGCCCCGCCAAATTGAGAAACTGGAGGAGACAGGCCTTGGTCAGCGAAGGGACCAAGAAGCTGATGGCCACTTTGACAGAGCTCTATTGTCCCTGTGTGAAGATGAGAGAAAATTCCAGCAGGACAATCGTCTCTGCAGCACACTACCAATCAGGCCCTTGGTAAAGCCACATGTAAGCTAATTTGGTGTTAGTGAATAGATACCTAAAGGACTGTCAGACCATGAGAAACATCTGTCTCTGGTCTGATGAAACCAAGATTGAACTCTTTGGCCCGATCACATCACACCTGAAACTAGGTACCACTCATCACATGGTGATGGCGTCATGATGCTTTGGGGATGTTTTTCAGCAGTAGGGACTGGGGGGTTAGTCAGGTTTGGGGGAAAGATGACGCCAGCAATGTAAAGACACACCGGCTTCTATGGGTAACTGGAAATTGTCCATCACTAAGACAGGCCTTCATGTTGCGCATCCATGGACAATCGTAGGTGGGTACAAGTGAAATCCCTTTGGTCATTTTACCTGGTTACTAAAATTCCACACAGTTCACTCTCTTCCGTTTAGGTGACAAATCAAGCAATAAATAACGTAGGGAATCATTATTCCATCTACATTGCTTGTTCACATTTTTAACATCATTGTTTTTACAGCTGTTATAAGATTGTTGCATCTGTCTTAAGTGCAGAGACACAGACGCACACAAACATTAACCCACACTGATAAAATATCTGTCTGCCCAGTCAAAGAATCCAAAGCATTTCGGCTGATGAGTCTAACAGCAAGGGGTTTGTGAAGATGTTTTCTGTGGTTTCAACACTAGTTATCAAAGTAAATGCAGCCTTCATTTGTCAATTTCTGCCTCTCAATGCAACTTATTGTTTCAGCTCATTGGGATGAATTGTTGAGCTCAGAGGATAAAGGGCTGATGATCTGCAATCTCTCCGAGACAGCGATGGGCACAGTCCTGGAAACATGGAGCCACTCAGGATCTTGGACCTCCGTCGACTTGGAACAAGCAGAGCAGGGTAAACCCAAAGAACACAGCTTTGTGCTCGATAACAAAGCACAAACATTCCCCTCATCTCTTCTCTCATTTTGTCCTAATCATGGCTCCTAATGAACACTGAATGTCCTTGAAGAGAACGGAGATCAAATGGTAACAAATAGCAATTATCTGTGTGAATTATGATGAGGTGGACTCCCATGCATTCATGTGGGTGTAAATTTGATAACTGAGTGCGGTTTGGGTCACATCACACACATTCCAGAACACAGCAGCATTTAAACGACCAATATCCGTTTTCCTCAGAGGGAAAAGACACAATCTGTTGTCACAAAGAATGCGTCTTCTGTGGTGCATCGTGTGGGACACCCGCAAATTTGCACACATCATGTAGAAAAACAAATCCATTTAAGTACACATGCAAATACTTTGTCTGTCTTTATGTTGCTGTCTGTCTGCCTGTCTGTCCCTTGCACTCGTGCACATAAAGAAAACATAACTGCTTGTTTTCTGCGACATTGGAGGGAAAACTGAGTACACCCACATCTCCCACACAGCCTCCCACTGTCACAGGGTCACAGTGTCTTTCAGTAGCCAGGGAGGGCAATGTGTGGACATCAGGTTTTGTGAGGCTTTGACAGGATGTGACAGGCCAGCTCTCAATGACACAAACCTGTATTTTGGTCAATTTTTCTGCTTTCCTCATTTACAATGGTTCAGTGGCGATTTCTTTATTTCACAGCAGACAATGGCCCCTTTCTTTCTTATACCCTGCATATCCCTCTCTCCTCTCCCTCCCTCTCTCTTTCTCCCCCTCTTCTCCCGCCCCCCAAACACACTACATACAAACAAACACTTACTAGAAGGCGCACGCACAGTCTTCTTGCTGTCTCACTCATTTTGATGGTAATTAATGACATCACCTCAGAGCGCAGAGTTTGGACCAGGGGAGAAGGAGAAGGGGGGATGGGATGCATTTGTTTGCTGAGCGGACCGTGGGAACAGGAGGCAGGGGCTCCAACAATACACACGCTGTTGCCTTTCACCCAAACACCCGGCCTTCCCCAGAGAATACATGCTTCCTTCCCTGTCCCACCCAAACACCCAGCCTTCCCCAGAGAATACATGCCTCCCTCCCTGTCCCACCCAAACACCCGGCCTTCCCCAGAGAATACACGTCTCCCTCCCTGTCCCACCCAAACACCCAGCCTTCCCCAGAGAATACATGCCTCCCTCCCTGTCCCACCCAAACACCCAGCCTTCCCCAGAGAATACATGCCTCCTTGCCTGTCCCACCCAAACACCCAGCTTTCCCCAGAGAATACATGCCTCCCTCCCTGTCCCACCCAAACACCCGGCCTTCCCCAGAGAATACATGCCTCCCTCCCTGTCCCAAGCTCAATCCATTCCTCTCTCTCTATGAGTCTCTGCTTCCCTCTCTCACTCTGACTCTCCCTCTTGTTTCTGCATCAGCAGAATGCTTCTGTCATTACAGCAATACAGTGAAATTGATCAAAAGGGGCATTATGTAGAATTGGTACATTGTAATATCAGAAGTTCCATGATTTATCTACAGTAATAATGGTGTTTCACAATATTTTTTCACTAGATATTATTTTGGGTGCATACAAAATTGCCTACTAAAATGCATAATTTCTATTGGTCATTTCTATTGGCTGCATTGGCTTCTTGTGTGTAATGGAAAATCTGCACATTCCCTGTCCTCCATCAGAGGACGCAATACATCAGGGTTTTCCTGATTGTTAAAATTCTACACAGTTCACTCAGTATCTGTTCAATTAACAGAACAAACACTGAATAAGGTAGGGAATCATTGGGCCATTTAATTGCTTTATTTCATTCATTTAAAAATAATTTTTTGCATGTTTGTCATCTGAAAGGGAATGTGAGTACTCTGCAGGAGAGAAAAGCATTACTTTTGACATGTTCAAGACAACAAGTTAATATTGGGAAAATTAGTGCCCTTCAGGTTGCAGAGCTAGGAGCTCCGAGATGATTCCAGAGTTTCTGACCTGTAATTGGATGACTATTCAGAACATCTTTTCTCAGTAAAATAAATGTTGAACGCACTGTTCGATATGTATAACAACACATATGATCTGGAAAGAATCGTCTATAGCACTGCCCAGTGATCTTTCACTACACCAGAGCGTAACAGGATGCAGTTCAATTGCCAAGTAGACAGCCCTACACACTCAGCGCTTCACTGACGTTTTACATCATCACATGTAAGTGTACCTACGAGTGTACCTCCAGTGAGGTATGTAGCGGCCACTGCCGTCAGACAAGTAAATACAGTTTCCATTGAATTATGGGAGATGTTAACCCTGCAAGTGAACAAAGTTGTATATTTGTCCTTTAAAACTAAATCGAAGGCAATTTGCAATCAAATTGCATCCGATTTAGATTGGGATTCCTGGGAGGGAAAGAGATGAGGCGTAGGGGTTAAAAATATGTGGTTGGACTGCAGCCATCGTTCAGGTGTAACATTAGCTAAACAGCTAACATTTGGAAAAAAAAGTATTTGGTGTAAACTAGAGTGGACCAAAGTGCTATGCATGTATCAAGTATTAAGTGGTCACCTGAAGTTTGAAAGAAATGTGTGAGTACTTTATATTGGTAGATACTTGCACTCAAAGGCTTGGCCTCTACGGTTGACACAGCCATCTACAGATAGGCTATTTCTGAAGCATGGAAGAACTTCGAAATGGTTATCAAAATGAGATTGGTAAAGTCCTTGAGACAGCATGGTTCAAATGCTGAGGGTAGCGTAGTTGTCCAGGTTTGGGGAGCCGAAGACAAAAAAGCGACAAAGGTAGATTCTTCAGAGGGTGACAGATGATTACAAATAAAGTTGAAGAATCTGTTGAAGGCTTATCCCAAGATCTGTAAGCACTCTGCCACTGATATCCAAGTAGCCAGATAGTCCACCAGATGTATATATGTGAAGCATATGGTAGTCGTTTCTACTCCCTAACGTGTAGTTCCCTGAGGCGGCATAGGGCACTGACTATTGGGTTTTCATGAATATGTTTATCTCTGACATACTGTAGTTGGGATTGTTCCGTGAACCCATTATGTAGCAATGGCTCGCCTCTGCAATGATCCCAATCATTGCTAATTTTTCAAGGGTAAATGGATTGGAAGATAAATTCCTGCTGTAGACGGGGAAAGAGATAGATTTAAGTTTATTATTCGGTCATCCCCTACAGTACTCATCCTTTGTCAACCCCCCCCCTCCTTCCCCCACCATCACCCTCGGCATCCTCAGTTGAAGCCCTGTGTCAACAAGGTCGGTCCCTTCTGTTTCCCTCTTCTCAGTCACTGCAGTCGTACACTCCGCCTCCGTTTCATCTCCCCACCCGTCACCGTGGGATAGTCTGACCACACATGCACATGTCTTTCTCAGCTCCCTGATTTACATGCATGACAATGTCTACTTGAATGTCGGTGTGAGGGCACACCAGAGATATCTGGGACTGTTTGTTCTGAGATTCAATGTAATGCTCTTAGGAAATAGGAATGATAATAGCACAGAATACTATTTCCATTATCTCAGTGTAGTCACATTGCCTATCACAGACAAACAAATCACACTGGCAAAAAAAATATCAATATTCAACTTCAGTTACTAAGAATTGTTGAACAAGGAAAGGAAAGTAAAACGTTGTTTATTTTCTGAAGTGCAGTGCCACCTACAGGAGTGAAGTAGTGGCTAAGTTCAGAGCCTGAATGGACAACTCTCAATGCCAGTAACAATTACTGTGTCCTTACCCTGGAGCAAGAGACCTCTCGCCAGACAGAACAGTCTGAGATGGCCACATACATTCTCCTGCTCTGTGCCTCGTCTGGCAACCAACTTCAAGAGAGAGGGACAATCCCTAGCAACAGGAACCAAGAAATAGAACTGCATTGGACCCTAGACAATAGGGCCTACAGTAGTGTGAGGGCCTTCTCTGTGACCAACCGGTAAAGGCCTCTTTAATTTATCCAATGATAAGTTCCTCCGAAGGCTTTGAGAGAAGACCCCTCCCCGTCTCACTTGTCACATGGAGAACAGAGAGGCAGAAACTCAGAGACGAAGAAAAGAAAAAAAAATTTGATCATGACTCAATCAGTTTTATGGTGAATGTTCAACAGAGACTCTAGTCTAGAAAAACAGCAGTAAGCAGCAAGCTACTAGTACTGAATGATTATGACGGCTAGGAGGTAAGAGTACAGGCTCTCCTATTGTTAGTTTTGACATGTCGTCAAGGCATTTGGGAACGCCCACTTGGCGGGCAAAACAAAGTCTCCTTCCACTGTCCACCATCGACAACTGGACAACTTTTTCTAGTTATACTTCAAAATGCCAGATAGTTGCAGTTCCATTTGATGCGCTAATATATATTGTATTTGCAATCATATATACATGTAATCATTGTAATGAATGACATAGTCTGTTTTCGTCTGCACCGATGCAACCAACTCCAATGCCATTGCATTGGCAATGGCCTAGCTGACGTTAGTGAGGCTAGCTAAACCTCTCTTGTTAAACATAATATTGTTAGCTAAATTAATAACAAAGTTAATACAGGAGAAAATTGCACCAATCCAACATTCTCCATGGCAACCCAGGCTGTCAATGGTGGGTCATTTAAACAGTAGGAATGGTTTACCTGACATTGGAAAACATTTTTTAATTATTACCGGTACATTTATCACAAGATTCTGTGTTATACTGCCTGCAATATGCAACACTGACCACCCATAGAACCAACGGTAATTTAAGTAAATTAGCACTCAACTTCTCTTTGACAACGAAGATTTTCTTCTCCTTCACTTCCCTAACAATTGCATTATTGATCCACCCTGATCGAATGTACAGATAGCTGTCTGTACCTTTGTACGCTTTCATTGTGGTAGCAGTGTAAGGGGATGGATTCTCCACAAGGTATATGTACACAACCCCAATGTTGAACTCCAACAGGGATGTCGCTCTTTTTAACGATGTAAATAACCAACGTGGTCTCAGGACACTACGTAGACTATTTAACGAAAATCCATGGCACCCGATTTCGTATGATATGTGACGTTACGTTAGGTTACATTACAATGCGCTACCAAAACGTATGATACATAACGAAATTATTAAAACGTAACATATCTTACGAACGCTATTACAACGTATCAAATGTTATGAGCGCTATTAAAACGTAAAATAACATACGAACGCCAGACAAATGTATGATATTTACGAACGCTATGAAAACGTATAAATAATTAGTTATTAACAAAACGCTTAGAAGGCAGTCACCCTACCCATTACCCCACACTGGACATCTAAATTTAGGATGAGTAACAACAACACCAAGGTTGCTAGAATATGTTATAAAAGCATTTTATTGCTAAAGTTAGGTTAACGTTAGGCATCACAGCACTCGGGTTAAGGTTAGGGTTAAGGTTAGATATCACAGCACTGGGGTTAAGGTTAGGGTTAAGGTTTGGACTACAGTTAGGAAACAAAAAAGGTTAGGTTAGGGTTGGTTAGGGTTAGGTCTCACAGCTCTGGGGTTCAGGTTAGGGTTTGGGTTAAGGTTAGGTATCACAGCACTGGGGTTAAGGTTAGGGTTAAGGTTTGGGTTAGGATTACAAAGAAAATCACTTCAAACATATTTATGTTGTGACACCACCACTCGCTGGAGACAGATTTATGTTGTGACACCATTCCTCACAGGAGCAGTGGGTAGCGCATCTGTCTGGGATGTGGAAGGTCACTGGTTCAAAACAAGGTTTTCTGTTTTTTTCTCCATTCACACTCTAACCTTATTTTACTGAACGTAATATATCTTACGAAATCCCCTGGCTAAAATGTATGTAAAATAGTCTGTGTAATCATTCTGAAACCAGATTGCAATAACGCGTCACGTGTTGTATATGGGTCACAAATGCCTAAGACTTGCAGTGTGTTTGTATACCTTTGTTTTTCATGTTTTGTGAGGTGATCTAAACACTCACGGACTGTAAAAGTTGAACATTTGACCGGCTTGTGCAGTAGCTCCATAGAATTCCCTGTGTTAGACGCCATGTTTTAACAATGTTTTGCCCGCCAGGCTGTCAGAGCAACCACGTGACTGAAAACTGAATGTGAATATTAATACATATCAGGGAAAAGAGCAGGAATGTAAAATGAGTTAATAAATATCAATATTTACAGTATTAAATATGTTTTTATCCAGATGTTCATCCATCCAGTTGTGCTCACTGGGATATCCAAACACTTAAAGGGATAGTTTGTCCAAAATTCATATTTTTCTCAAAGTTCACTCACCAAAAGATATTCCAGAAGGCCCATAGAGTCATTTTTCCAAATAATCCATTATTCAGCTCTGTCCCAGTCTGTAATTAGCATTATTGGCATCGTCCAAATTCATGAATAGAAATGTTTTGTACCGCTATCGAAAAGCTGCATTGCAAGCAGAAAACGACTCCAAAACACTTCAAACTACATTCTCTAATCTGTCGCGGCAGCATCGATTTTAAACTGTACACTGACAAACAGCCGGTGGAATTGGTTGAATTCAAACTTGCACTATCAAACTCTTTCCTATGGCCACCATACACAGCTTCTGTTCTTTGGCAGTGATGTCATCGAGGTGAGTGTGAACTTTAACCTCAACAAGCTATGTGAAGATAGATTGATTCACTTAGCTTTTTAAAATTGCTGCTAGTTTACACTTATGTATATTATTGATATATTTTTTGCTTTATATATTTCTTAATTCTTATTACATAGATGTCGTGTGCGATATCACAAGAATTTCATTGTGCAGGATGACGCTGTATTATTCAGTGCATTTGATAAATAAACTTTAAACTTTGAACTTCTGGATTTCCTTTGTTTTTAAGTCTCGATGTTGACCTTCTGCCTGCTCGTGGATCTTGAGTTAATTAAATTCTACCCACTCTGCAATTGGGACATTACCTCTGCCTCTCCTGAGTCATATTGTGGGAGAATCAATGGAGCAACTTCGCCAACTAGACATAACATTTTTGCAAGAAACATTTTACTAAAGAGGATCGTGAGCCACGTTCACTTAAAAGAGGACTAAAGGCGAATGCAATTCCATCAAGTTACCCAGCTGGAGACAAGACAGATTGTAAGTAATACTTCCAATTGGTATGTTATAATACACAAAGTATACATTGCCTCTGGAAATTCTGGGCAAGGGTTGGGGATTAACGTGTTCACCATCGCCCCCCTTTAGCTGCTGTCCAAGCTTCTGTTCGGTCAACTCATCATCTGTGTATTATGGTTAGAACAAGTAAGGCTCTATCCCCCGAAAAATGTTCTTCCTGCTCGTATTCAGAGTCAGACATAATATATATATATTTTCCTTTCTCTCTCAAGCAAATAAAGTTTGACAGTCCGAGGTGAATATCAAGGACGAAATAGGTAACTTGCTTTCTAGCTAGCAAATACTAACTTTTGTTTAATTTGTATACACTAACTCTTCCTGAACGAAAGCGTGGATTGATGCAATTGTGAACAAAACTGACCGGTAAACACAGGAAGTATCCGTTTATTTGAAATGAGTATTACACTGAATTACACAAAATAAATAAAACTTTATTTTGAGGAATACAACATCACGTCATATTCTTTGAGGTAAACAACACCACTGGTCTTAGTTTGGAGTGTTTTAGAGTAGTTTTACGCTTGCAATGCAGCTTTGCAATAGGGGTATGTACGGTTTCCATTCATGAATTTGTACGATGCTAATAATGCTAATTACCATCTGAGACAGAGCTGAATAATGGATTGTTCTAAAAAATGAATTTATGTGCCTGAAGGACCTACTTGGGGTAAGGGGTCTGTCACCGAAATATGATTTTTGCATGAACTATCCCTTTTATTATTTTTTTAAATATTATTAATAACTTCTGTAAACTACTCTTTGCTTTATTTTTCTTCAGTTTCTCAGTTGGACAAATTATTCTTTTACAGTTTTTATCCTGAATATTTGACAGCTTAAGTTTAATGGTTCACAGGTAGAGGCTAATGGCAAGGTAATTGAGTCCACATTATGGCATTTCCTTTCATCAGTGTGAACTGGGAGCTTCAATGGCAGAGGTGTTGAATACTTGTGCAAGCAAAATATTTCAGCTTTACAGAACCCTGCATTTATACAGTACCCATGACCAGTCTGATATCCCACTCACGCACAGTCTAAACAACACCAAATTGACAATGCCGTGAATGTCTTTTTTATTTATGAAAGGTATGTATGTTGTGTATTTAAAGGGAATCGCAACAACCAAGCTGATACATTTCTTGGCGGCAACGGACTTTGCAATCTTCATCATCGTCCATTAGCTCTGGTTTGGTATAAATGTAGTAGTAATCCGATGCCAGCATTTTAATGAATTACTCTCTAAATGCTGTGACCTTGAAGTCCTGAGGCAAGGACTTTTGGGAACTCGTCATCTACGATACATACTGTAATATCCTCAAAAGATTCAGAGAATCTAGACAAATCTCTGTTTGCAAGGGACAAGGCCGAAAACCAATATTGGATGGCCGTGATCTTTGGCCCTCAGACGGCACTGTATTATAAACAGACACGATCCTGTAGTGGAAATCACTGCATGGGCTCAGGAACACTTCCGAAAACCATTGTCTGTGAACACAGTACGCCGCTGCATCCACAAATGCAAGTTAAAACTCGATATAAACTGTATGTATACAGGATCCAGAACCGACACCGCCTTCTCTGGGCCTGAGCTCATTTAAGATGGACTGAGGCAAAGTGAAAACTGTCCTGTGGTCTGACAAATCTAAATTTGAAATTATTTTTAGTTCGTCTTCCGGGCTAAAGGGGAGAGGTACCATCCTGCTTGTTATTAGCGCACAGTTCAAAAGCCAGCATCTGTGATGATATGGGGGTGCATTAGTGCACATGGCATAGGTGACTTGCACATCTGTGAAGACACCATTAATGCTGAACAATATATACAGGTTTTGGAGCAATATACTGTATGTTGCCATCTAGGTTACATCTTTTTCAGGGAAGGCCCTGCTTCCCTGCAAGACAATGCAAAACTACATTCTGCACGGATTACAACAGCATGGCTCCGTAGTAAAAAAGTCCAGGTGCTAAACTGGCCTGCCTGCAGTCTAGACCTGTCACCCATTGAAAACAGTTGGCGCATTATGAAACGAAATATACGACAAAGCAGACCCTGAACTGTTGAGCAGCTGAAATCCTATATCAAGTAAGAATGGGAATACATTTCACTTTCAAAACCACAACAATTGGTCTCCTCAGTCCCCTAACGCTTACAGAGTATTTTTAAAAGAAGAAGTGATGCAACGCAATGGAAAACATGCCCCTGTCCCAACTTTTTTGAAATGTGTTGCTGGCATCAAATTCAAAATGGGCATTTATTTTTCCAAAAACAATTACGTTTATAAGTTTCAACATTTGATATGTTGTCTTTGTACTATTTTCAAATAAATATATGGATAAATGATTTGCACATCATTGCATTCTGTTTTTATTTGCAAATTAAAACCACATTCAGGACATGTTCAATCTTCTAATCTTCCATTATAATATCAGAAGTTATATTATCCCCTGAAAATTGCATAATATTAAATATTTTTGTGTCTAACCAATCACACATATCACTTCAAAGGTATTACTGTATGTATAGTAGAATAACTGTTTTTTCAACATCAGTATTGCAGAAAACACAATTACTGCGATTAAGATTAAATCTATGTCTAAGAAATTCACCCGAGGGATATATATCATTATGTATTTTGAAGTGTAGTTCTTTCGCTTTACATGGTATATGGAACAAGAAATATTTAGTGTGAATCTTAATGTCTGCTTTCACACAGATTTGGTATATTCAAGTTCCACTATATTGAAATGGATATATTTCATTAGTTAGAAAAAGGTGAATATATTTGTTTGGAAACTTATCATTAACAAAATTCTGTCCCCCAATCATTAGTGATGGTTCACAAGGATGCATACATGTTATGATTTATTCTGTGTGGTTAGAATAGATATCATATTTCAAACAAAAGTCTTTGTATACCAATATGTTCCCATTCGTCCATCAAATGGGCAGCAGACCACATGTTCATCCCAAATCAATCTTTAAGATACAGTGATTTATTTCTAAAGAGGGTATATTTATTATTCCATATTGACGTGCTGTGTGGGGTAAAGTTGTGTTTGTATAATAACTTCCAGTACAACAAAACCTGTTGTTGAAAGGAAGATAAGGGGCAGCTTAGGTACAGATAAGTCACATTTCAAAAGAAAATCAACACCACCCATTCTTCTAAATACCTCCCTGGGGACAAAATACCCGAAGCTTCTACAATTAAAAAGAAAGGACCTCAACCAGTTAAACTTCAACATTCCATTTAGACAATCAAAGTCAATAAGTTGACAAACCACCATCTTCATAGTCATTCACTGACACAGCTTTTTTAATATAGTTAGTACAAACCAACTCTAATGATGAAGCAGTTTTGGCTGTTTAACAGCAAAAATTATTGTACCTTGCTTCCAAAAATCATAGTTAACACTAAACTGGAAAATAAATACATACCAGAAGTTTTAACCAATATGTCATGATATTAAAACATACCAAACGGTAATACATGCCATTAGTAAGCCAACAAACTATAGCATAAACTACATGGCTGTCACTATAGCCAAGTCGTCCATGTACTGACACAGCTCTAGGATAATAACGTTATATAGTCATTATTAAATCTAAAAGGTGTCTGTATATACATTACCAGATATTTTTCTGAAAGAACCCTGAAACAATCTTGCTATTCCTATGTGAAAGAGATTTGAGTTCTGTGTTGACCCTAGGATAAAATTCAAATGCATTTATGCTGCATTGCTGGTTTGACTGAATTGCAAAATAACTAAAGGCAATTATATTTAACTCAGATATTTATATCCAGAATGAATAAATGTTGACTGAATACTTTGTTTTATATTATGAAAGGCCAGACCTATTCCTATAAAAGAAGGCCTTTTTACACGGAAAGCATTGCTCAAGAGTAAATTTCTCAAAACTAAGGGACGGATTGTCACGTCCCCGCCTCCGCGAGCGCGCAGCAGAGGGCGCCCGCGCCCCTGAGTCTCAGTGCACACCAAATCACACACCTGTCACCAATCACCAAATCACACACCTGTCCCCAGTCTCCTCATCATCACGCAGATTTATACAACTCCCTGCCACTTCTCCCCTGCCAGATCAATGGTTCATGTTTACATGCCACATCT
>JACXGI010004089.1:0-13435 GCA_016801175.1 Esox masquinongy
TCCATCCAGTCTTGCTTTAACGACCCCCCCCACGCCCCCCGAAAAAGGACTCTGATGAATAATGATCTGTAGGAAATCCTGTGACCGTGGCCGCACCGAACCACCGGGAACACCAGCACGGCAGACTCTCTCACCCGCTAGACCCACGTGCTACAGTTTTTAGCGTTTCTTTTTTGTTTGATTTAAAACCTTTTAAAAGCTCATCCTGGGGACTGTTTCTTCTCTGCTCTGTGGACTGAGATGTTTTTAGATAAAAAAAAATGCAGAAGACAAAAAAAAGAAGAAAAAAGGAAATAGTCTTAAGAGCGTGCGAGTCGCCGTTTACACGTTTGCGTCATTCCGGAGGAGGGTGTGTGCCCCAACCCCCCACCCCTCTGTCATTTCAGCAGAAACTCAGGACTGGATCACGCTCACACAATCACACAGCCAGCAGGGGGGGCGACGGTCGCCCCCTCCCCCCAGTGGGAATACGCTGGTTAATTTCCATAGAGATGGCCTACGAAAGAGATGAAGAAAGGCTGTTCGGGTTATTTTTCCGGAAGTGAAGGAGAGAAATGTATTCTGACTGTCTGTTGACCAGGGCTGGTTCTAGGCATTAGCGGCATGAGCGGTTACTTAGGGCCCCGACAATTAGGGGCCCACAACCGCTAGGGAGGGGGGCCCCTAATGAAATTTTGCTTAGGGCCTCCAAAAGGTTAGAGCCAGCCCTGATTTTGCTGACTAGGGAAAGTGGAGGGTTTCAGTGACGAGGCAATCGTCGACAGATGATTGAAACGGATGCGGATGTTTGGCTAGTTGTAAAGGAATAAACAATGGAAGTGTTTTCTGTGTCATTATTAGGAGGAAGAGGGAGGACAATGTAAAAAGGCATGTGGTGTAGGTGAAGCATGTTCTACATCCTCTCTGTCAGAGAGAGATGACTCAGGATCTGTGTAGGTGAAGTAATGATGTGGAAACGTTGGCAGGTTTATGGTGAAGACATTAGTCACGTTAGTGAAAGCCAGAGGGCTTTGTTGTATCAATGTTTTTCAATGCCGTTCTAACGCCTCAAAGATGTCGACTTCTAGCTTGTCCACAAAGAACCTCTTTCTTTTCATATTCAAATTCTCTGACCTTTTTTTAGGCAAAAGAACTGCTTGTACTTCTTTCCTGCACAGGGATGCTTTACTGTAGGTGGATTTTGTTTGTAGTCGGCCCTGTGTTTGTTTCCCCGTGGTCCTGTTGTCATAGTGAACTTGGGCTTTTCTTCCCCGAATTTTCTGCTTCTGAGTGCATGGAACGTAAACTTTTTTTTTAACCTGGTCGAATACCTGTAGTGACCTGGGTACTCAATGACCAGTGCTCGTCAATTGCCCTTGGATACTTGGAGTGTTTCCAGAAGGCTACTAACCTGTTTTTTTTTGGAAGGGGGGCACCTGGTCTCAATAAATTTTCGTCCTGATCCGTATCCATTTTGTACATTCAGGTGTGGCTACTTTATGTATATATGGTATGCCTGTGTGTATATATCTGATTGTTGTTTTTTTCATCTTGAGGTGATCCACTATGAAACAGTGCTGTCTTTCACCACTAGGGGGTGCACTCCTCCAGCTCATCCACAGACCAGGCCTGTGCAGTACTGTATTATCCTGGAGGTTTGACTTCTCATAAACCATGGTGCCGAATGCTCTTATTGGAGGTTGTCACATTGGGACGGTGAACCGACTTCAAGAGGGCCTCCTCTTGTAACCTCTCCGGAGGCGTCTCTCGTTTTGTCGTTGAAGTGTGTTTTTGGCCTCTAACCTCGCCCCATTTTGGCTAGGGAGTGGCCTTCCAATTGGAGGCCTACGGCAGGTATGTCCTTTGAATGTTGCTCTGAGAATTGCCTTGCTACAGCATCCATATCAAGGTTCGGGTGAGGCAGGGTTTTGTTTGGGGTTTTTTTTTAAGAGAGGGAACTTCTGATTGTTAATTAGGTGTGGAAAACGTGGATCCCATTGCATCCTATTCTGGGCCTTGACAAGGATTGCGGTAGCAAGGCCCAATATGTCCATTTAATCATGAATCTTTTTAGGGGATCTTTATCTTTTTTGAAGGGCTTGTATAGAATCCCATTTTTTTTCCAGTTAGACCGGCTAGTATCCAAAACACAGAAAGGGAAAAGGGGGGACGAGTTGAAACACAAACCCCCTCGAATGGTCTGAAATCTCAGCCTTGTGAATGTATATCAGTGTGTCCTGGGAGGCAGTGGAAGGGGGATGGGTCAAAGGGAGTGTTTTACCAACACCACTCTGCGATCACCGAATCTTTGTGTTGGGACGTGGGAGGGTTCAGAGGGACATATACATGTACAACCTGTTGTGATATTCCGAATATAACATGATGAGAGTGATGCTCACAATGCTGATGATGTTGAAATTCTGTTGATATGACTGACAAAAAAAAAGAGGAAATGTTTCACGTGGACAACGTTTGAGCCATTCTGTCACTCATGCATTCCTGTCAATGGAAAGAAAAATACTGAAGATAAAAAAATGAAAATAAACAATTTAAAACAGAGAAAAGATGTTATGTTTGGGTATTTTTCAACTAATCCATGTCACCGATTCCTGCAAATGATTCATCTGTTCAGCTCATTTGATTTAATCACAGTTGTGTTTTTAGGAACAGTGAGAGTTTGTTTGACCTTGGCAAAGTTTATGTTCAATCCCTCCTCAAACATTTCTGTCCCCGAGCATGTTAGTCGTGATCGATCTGAACCCGGTGATACTTCCTACTGCGTCCGACGCCAACGTGTGTAAATGTGTGTGTGTCTTTGTATATGCCTGTGTAGTGGTTATCTAGGTCATTGTGCTTCCTAGCCGATTGTGAATGTGTCTGTCTCTCATGGAGCGGCATAAAGAAGGTAAAGCACCCAGGACATGGTGTTAGACTCTGGTTATACAGAGAGCTGGTGCCGTGCAGGTACAGTTGATCAGGAGGTTTCACTGACTGACTGCCACACAGGTAAACAGACGCACAGACTGCAAGGCACCATCCACCGTCCACTGACACGCGCGTACATCGACACGAGCAGATACTCTGTCTATCGATGTGTGCCACAGTAAAAGGCATATGAGGTGAATTGTCCCTCTGATTCCGCATGAAACACATTCAACCAATAACTTTCTGTACGCTTGTGTAAGACAACATGGACTTTGTACACGAGATTGGTGAGAGAAACTGTCCTAAAACTTTATTTTGTTCGACCTTACATCAAATCAAGATTATGTATATATACATACTGCGTAGGTATAGTTACTCATAAAAACATTTATTCAGAAAGTGCTAAACAGTACCGGCGCATAGAGTAGGCCTATATGTAAGTTGTTGTTAGCTACTATCGCAGATCATTCCTCCCCCCGTTATGTTCTCCCTCCTCTGCCTGTCCTGGCTACTATGGGTCAGTGGCCCCAGGAACCAGATCTAGGCATTGCAGCGGTTCTGATAGCAACATGTCCAGCCGGGTCTCGAGCAGAACTCCAGCCTAGCACAGCCTTTCTCCCCAGACTCTGTAGAAGAGAGGGAAAATCAACAACACAAAAGGATCAAGGATTTCACTGGTGGATTCGGAAGGACTCGGTTTGTGAAACATTTTTGGAATTTTGAATCGCTTATTCAGTGTGTTGAATGTTTCACAAAACAAAATCCACCGTGCTATAAATATAAATATTGCCGAGCATTCCAACATGTTTCTGGCCTGTCAGAAAATGTCACTGTTGACGAATCCTTGGGTTGTCCGACTTCGCTTCCTCAAATCATGTTGCGTACACATGATGGGAGATGTAGCCAAGGATAGAGTGAGCTTATCAGGGAGATGAAGAAATTGTGGACACAGGTATTGTGAAGCCCTTGTGTAAGAAAGGACTTTAATACTCACTCCTTGTGTAGCAGGCCTGCTCTGTTTTGCTTGAGCACTTAAGAAGCTGGTTCCTCAGCATTAAGAAGTCCTCACCATAACACTCAATGTGATGGTCCGCTATGACAAGGAAGGAGAGGAATGAGAGGGTTCTCGTTGACAAGAGTATACCTCCATTTTAAAAAATCTGTGCAGTTACATCAGAAGCAGTCTACCTGTACAAAAAAAGATTGCGGTCCAACTGCAAATTATTTTTTATGCACTTATTGTGCCCCATCTAATCTAATCTTACATAAAGCTGGAATAAAGTATTTTACAATATATCTAGATTGTAGGAGGAAATTATAGTCCTATAACACATTTTCCCAAACCAGAGGTCACAACCCTCTGCGGGGTCATCTGATTTACATATGTGGGGAGAAATACTTTATGCTTGGTTTATAGAACTGGGGTTACATGAGTTTCCTCGGGTAGCCACTAAATGTCGCTGTAATAAACAGTGGTTTCTGTTTTCTTTCTCCCCGAAACCTTTAGGAACCCCTGTTCTAAACTTTCCCGTGGCTCTGACCTGATTTCAGATAGCCAATATGTACACTCATCTGGAATATTGCTCATTATATTGGTCAACTTAGTCTTGCTGTAACATACTAATTGGAATTGTCACGCTACGCTTCTTGCTTAAATGTTTTCAAAATATTCCTAATATACAGTATGTAATTTTTTTATTTGTCATGCGATTACATTTTGAAATGCAATAGGTCTAGGAAAATGTAATGTATTATTTATAATAGTTAATTTATATATATGAACGATAATATTAATTAGATGTTTCACACAGATATTTGCAAAAACTCAGCTTGGCTCGTTCAAATTTGTTTTCAAATTCCTAATGCAATGTCCAAGTGTACTCACCGGAGCAATTTTTCAATGACCTGCATGTTCCAGAAGGAACGCTAAGCACTAAGTCAGGAAGTTTGACTAACCTGTGCACAGAGGAAGCAGCAGGAGCAGAACCAAGTAGGCTTTCATTGTTGGTTTCAACAGAGAAGTTGAATAGCAATAGAGATGTCTGTAATGTTTGAGTGCTCCAGGGGCAGAGAGCGCCTGGGATTTTATATGTTGTGTTGTGTGCTAAGGCAGGTGACAGGAACACAAACAGACCAGACGTAATCCGTTCGGGCCAAGGGTTGAATACATTTACAATACAAACAACTCCTTAACTTTTTTGGAAAGTCACCAACTTCCCACTCAAAGGGATAACTTTCTGTTGACCACACACCAGAGAGACTTGGGTAACATACAGTACAGATTATGGAATGATGCAATTGGTGAAATAGCAGACATTATTCGTGTCAATATGTTAAGACTCTAGTTTATAAAGTAGTCTAATATTTAACAATATGTAACTTGTTTTGTCAGTGACAAAGCTGTGTTGATCTATTAGTTTCCAACATTTTAGCAGTCACACCACAATGCAAATGTTAGGCCATTCGTAACCCCAAGGATTTCATCCCATTAACCTACCCCCATAGCAAATGCTTTTTAACCCCATGCCTTAAACCTGAATGTATCTGTTACTTATACACGTTACAACCATTTGCAGGACAGCTGCCAGAATGGACAGTCCGGGTACGATGGTAAACAATCATTAATAAATGCAACTCCTTAGGCGGCTTAAGACATTCATGTTTAGGAAAACAGCTTAGCCTCATCTAAACCAGGCTTTCAAAGTTATCTTGTTCGTCTAGACTAGAGGAGGAAAATACTGTCCTAGAACCGGGGTTCTATGAGTAACCGGGGTTACATGAGTAACCCCTAGATGCCACTAAATGTGACCCCTATACCTTTGCCAATACATCTCAGCCCTGTTACCCAGTAGCCTGTATTTATCAAACAACAGTGACTTCTACGCAACTATTCAATGCACACCTAACACTGTTATGCACATACCCTGAGTCCTGTGTACGCTAATCAGTTTATCCATAAACTTGTTGTGCTGTGGTATAACACATTTGGCCCAGCTCCATTAGCTCTTTTCCTAGCACAGAGTTGTTGCCAGAAATGATTTGAATGGACAATAGACATCCTTCCTTTACCTGTAAGCCTTGTGTATTGCTACACCCAATGAATTATATAAATCAGGTCAGTCATTTCCACCAACAGTACCCCAGTGTCCAAAGCTTCATATTTAAACAGACCAAATATACTGTATGCATGTACCTCAACTCCTGAATAGTTACAGACGTACAGAACAACTCCAACCCAATATGAATAAGATAAACCTCGGCAAATCTCCCTAAATATTCCCACAAACCAATTTGGTTCTAGGTGGCGTAACCTAAATAATTATAAACAGTAAACCAGGTCTACCTCAGCTCCAGTAATTGTACAAACTAGGCCTACAGCTTTAACTGAGTCCCTAGTATATAATTATGTCACAAGGTGCCAGAGACAGTCATTTGATTTAATAAACAGGTTCTGGGACTCTGCCATAGACAAATAAATTAATCACTTCTGTATATATATATACATATACATATATATATACTACAGAAGTGATTAATTTATTTGTTAATTTTATTTATACTACAGAAGTGATTAATATATATATATATATATATATATATATATATATATATATATATATATGTATATGTATATATTTGTAGCAAAGACAAATGATCACCTTGATCGTGATGAAATTTCAGGATAGCTATGTTACTATTTACACATGATAATATCCTTTTGTATAGGATATAGTTTTATAGGTCATTTTTATTTAATTGAAATATATGTTTTTATATTTTTATTGATTTATATTTGTACATACCTACAGCATTAGAAATCTATATGTGTCATACCATGCATAATTTATTAATTGGCTGATAAGGACAAGTTATCTTCTCTAAGATATGTATTTTACTGTAAATGGTCACTATCGTGACAGTTGGAGTTGAATTGGGGTCTCAGAAACAACAACATTGATATTGTTGCTGAATTAGTTATGACCTCATTTGACTTTTTATATCCTTTTTTAGATTTTTATTGGAATCTATTCTATTGAAGTCTGGTGGGGGTTTTCTTCCAGGATCTTTACAGGAACCATTCCTTCAGGGTCTTTTTTGGCTTTTGTACAGTTTTTTCAGATTTTTTTACTAGGGATCAGCTTTCATGTCGCAGATAAAAATAGAAACTTTAAAGGCGCTCTGTTTACCAGATTGCATTCTTTCAACATTGCTGAAGGCAGGCAGTAAATTATATTTCTCCACACCTGAGTCAAAATGTACTGCCGTAAATGCCTAATTCTGTGGGGGGTTTAAAGGACATTAAACTATGTTATAGACTATGTTATGTATCAGATGTGTCAGTGTCCAGGTTTCAGTAACTATTCCACCCATCTGAACTTCCGAAGGTACACAGCAGAGGCATGTCTACTTCCACCGTATATGCATGGCTATTGCAGGTAGTTGTTGTGAAATGTATACAGGTAAAACCAGAGAAGGACATGTGTAGCCAGATAATCTCAATCACACTCCCAGTGCCACACCCAGAAAACCATGCTGACAGTATTCAGCCACTATGCTCTCATCACAAAATCATTAGTGCATCATGTACCTCACATAATAGTACCTTTGGCCAACAGGTCAAACGCCAGAGAGTAAGTCCTGAGACCCCATTCATCCACCCCTCCACCTGCAACAAGTCAACATAAAGTGATAGACATGACAGCAATAACTTAAATGACTGGCTAGGACTTTAGAGGCAGGTGGCCAATGTTCTGCAAGGACCTGAAGGTACAAGGTCAAGTAATGTAACTGTGACTGACCTGAGCACAGAGGGAGCAGCGTCAGCAGGTACAGGAAGGCTTTCATTGTTGGTTTCAGTAGTGGAGTTCTGTCAAGGGCATGAAGCACCTCTGATTCTATAATCCGTTCTGTGCTAAAATAGGATCATGTACACACAAACATCCACGGCGTACACACCTAGTGGAAGGGCTGGATATCTTTACAGTTCATACAAAAACAAACAGGCGGTCTGGATCATGGAAGAATCTGCTCCACACCAACGAATACGGGATGAGTCACTTGTCTTCAACATCAGATCGTCTCTGACTTCAGCTCAATGTGAAGTGAAGAAGCTGTGAAAGATCAGCACCAAAGCAATTTGGACATTTTCCGGAAAAATGTGAAAGCCTGCCTCCGTTACATGTTTAGGACATGAGGAACCACCTAAAGAGACTCTGAAAAGTACAAACCTTCTCCTACCAATGCCTGAGAAGCTTACCTGGACATTGAAAAGATATCTGCAACATCTGACTCTGGGATATCTCACAGGAACTTACAGAACTGAAGCACAAAGAAAGATGAAGAGTCACTGGTTAGGCCACATTGGTTAGACCATACTCGAGAAAAAACAAACATCAAAAGAGGCATTATGTGGATTACAAAACCAAATGACCCGTGACCAACAAAAGCAATAAAGTCCCAAGACCCACTTCATCTACTAATCCACCTGAAAAGTATAGACTGAGGGACTGACATGGCTGTGATAACTCAAACAACAGCCGACAGGCTTGAATTTAGTTTGACAATAGCCGATGTTCCACAAAATGGCACCGAGTAAAGAAGTGTAACTACGACTAACCTGTGCTTGGAGGGAGCGGTGAAATCAGGACCAGGAAGGCTTTTATTGTTGTTCTTAACGGAGTAGAGTAGAGAAGCCTGAGGTTGAAATGGCTGAGTGTATAACGTGCTCAGACAGGAAGACACACACAGCCACAGTCACGTACAGACAAAGCGGACCACACAGTGCGCCAAAGGTTGGATACATTTACAATGGGGAGGATATCAGGATAAACTAATAGTGTCTGATATGTGTCCCATGCATGGACATGATATCTAATGGCGTCACATGTCTGACGCGTTATCAGTTCAGGAATAGAGCACTAAAATAAGACTTCACCTCTGTTGGGTGACCTGGCTCATTGTTGACATTGAACACTATATTAATAACTAATTGCTAAACGAGTTTTCCGTCGTGCATATTCATTTGGAATTCTACTCAAGAATAAAAGTATTTCATCTTGTATTTATAAACAATTGTTAACAAGTTTAATTTATAAACATTGTAGTTATTACAATTGGTAACCATTTAGAACATGTAATTAAATAGTGTAGAGAGTAGATTTTGCAATGCATTAGCAAGCACACTATATTTGTTGAGGATTATGTAGAAATCTCCAAATGCCCCTATGCCATCAACCACTGAAACGTTTTCAGGTCATATCTTCAGTGACTCAGCATTGCACCTGCTGTCACTCACACAGGGACTAAAGTAGGGCAACATGGTTTCTTGTAACTATGTTCCAGAATTTATAGAAGTGTGACGTGTCAGATGGGTTGTAGAAGGACACTTCTCCCGTCATAGCCTGGGCAAAGTCAGACCTTCCAGTGCATCCTGTTCAACAAGGAGATGGGTCCAGGGCATGGTGCCGGCACTGTGCTCCCACCAGTCCATAAGGGACAGGTCACAGCGCTCTGGGCTGTTGGCGGTGTGAAGATCCTCTCTGTTGAAGCACCAGCTGGTCAAGGTCATCTGAGAGCCAGGGTGCAGAAGTGTTGGGGTCCGAAGTCAATGGGGGGGGTTCTCGGAGTCAATGGGGGGGGGGTACTTTAAAGTGTTGTACTTGGAGCATCTATTAATCTGATAACACCACCATCTCCTTGAACCTCAGATTGCCCAGGTGGTGGGCCACATCTATCACTTCCCCACGATACAGGCTCTGGTTCCAGTGGTGTATAATTATTATAATGACAGTTGTTCTATAACTTAAAAGTAGATGACATACATCTGAAACTTTAATGCATCTTGCTTGAATGTTCTTGTAAGCCTGGAGAGAGAACACACTGGTGTGAAAAAGGAGCCCTAATGTTTTTAGAATGTGTTCTCATAAAGGAAATCTTTCTCTGTACCTTTTGAAAGGCAAGATCATTAGGCTTCACGTCCTGCTCCACCTCTCTAATGGTGTTGGTCAGGGAGTTCATCTTCTTCGCTAGGTGTTCAATTTTCTCAGCCATTATCACGTCTTCACCTCCGCCTCATCAGAGAGGGCAGTCGGCCGGGTAGCTTCCTCTAGATGCAGGAAATTATGCTGCTCCTCAAACTCGTGTCTTATGTTTAGTGTTTGTCTAGCTGGGCTCTATGTATCAAGAGGTCAGAAGGTCTATGGGTAAGCGCTCATGCTGTCTGATGGAATACAAAAATTGTTCCATGGCACGAAACTTAAAAAAAAAGATCAGAATATAATACAGCTCTGGAGAAAATTAAGAAAGCACTGCACCTTTTTATTTCCTTTGCAAAAAAGTTGAAAAGGAAAGTTTTGAGTGAGGAACAGAAGCGTTCAATTTGCCATGGTCTCTTAATTTTAACCCTTCTGTTCCTCACTCAAAACCTTCCTTTTTGACTTTTTTGGAAAGGAAAGAAAAAGGTGCAGTGGTCTCTTAATTTTTTCCCAAGCTGTATATAGTCAATTTCATTACTCTTTTTTGTACCATAGTATTAATCATTATGTGCTCTGCTGTTGTTTGGCATTCCTCCCTAACGTTTTGGAAAAGTGTCCAACTTCCGTTTGGTGAGATGAAATAAGCGAGTGAAATAGAGAGCCGTCTTGAATTGAGACATCTTTCTGCTTTTAAAAATACAGACAGAAACAGACAGAATGTGTGTCAATACTGAGCGTAATGTTTGTTTTGCCTCAGAAACTGAAAAGCTGCCTGCCTAACTGGTTCAGACTCCAAACTGCTGAGCTCCTCTCAGGTACAGATAAGAACATAAGAAAAACATAGTATCGCATTTACAGAAAAAACTATTGAGAAACACTAAACACACAGTAAGAAACAAAGTTTTCATAACTCTGATAACGTTCAATAAATTATCTGTTTTTTTAAGAAACATTGGAGTCAAATGTCCTGCTTTTATTCTCCTGATTCTGGGAATTTCCTGGGATTGCAGGAAAAACAGACTGTTTTTCTGATATGTACATTTGCAATCCTATCAGTACCACAATAGACAGCAAGGCAGAGCTGGTGGTTCTGGTGGGCCTAACTGGAGGATTCCTGTCTCATGGAGGTCTGACCCCACCCACACAGAACAACAAAAGCCTCTCCCCACTGTACAACTCTTCTCCCTCACTCAGACCTCTAGAATGTTCCTCAGAGCCAGGTTGATGGGAAGAATGTCAGCAGCCATTACTGAGAGATGTGTGCCTGTTACAGTGAGCTGCCTGGGCTGAGGACCAAACGGGGCTTCAGTCTTATACTGTATTGACAATGCTGTCGGGAACACTATGAAACAGGTCCATTGATTTGACGTTTACATTATGTCTAGTTAATTTATTTCTTCTTTTAAGAGATTTCAAAAGATATGTATTCATGGACTGATTGTATAGATTAATTTGTATGTGTTTTTGGACATGGTTTAGAAAGTTGATTTTTGCATCTTGTGTACAGTGGATATAAAAAGTCTACACACCCCTGTTAAAATGCTAGGTTTCTGTGATGTAAAAGAACGAGAACGATAAATCATGACAGAACTTTTTTCACTTTTAATGTGACCTATAATGTGAACAATTCAATTGAAAAACAAACTGAAATCTTTGAGGGGGAAAAATAAAAAATAAAAACCTTACAATAACCTGGTTGCACAAGTGTGCACTAGTAGTAGAAAATAAAATGACACCAAGAAGTAAAGAATTAATCGACACCATACTTGAGCGAAATTAAAGTAGAGGTTTTTACATGTGGCTTTATTGAATAATTGATTCACTTAACTATTTTAGGAATTTATTGTTGGTTGTCACATTTTTGTCATTTGCCATTGACTACAATACATTATTAAAAAAATGCAAATGTTAAAGATGTTATAAATCCCTGAAAACACTCTAATAAAAAACAACTAATATCACCTCAGAATCTCATCCTGGATAATGTTTGTGATTAATGTTTCACAAAAAAAATCCGCAATCCCATACATTCTTTACATCTTTCTGCTGTTGATGTAAATAGAAATATTCAACCACGGATTAATGACACATTTGGAATATGAAAAAAAAATACAAGCATAGAAATATAGAATATAGTATTTGTATGCATTAGGAGTGTTTTTGAGCATTGTATATTATGGCGAAGCACATTTTTATTATCATCTTACACAGGCTAAGCAAGAATTAGAGTTAAAATAAGGCCCTGTGTAAACAGGGGGGAACTTCCCTACTAACATTTTTCCACTGAATTTCCCCCTATAGAGCAGATGCCAGAGTTACCAACACCTTCTCAGGACAGATCGTCAGCACTCCGGGGTTTGTGCCGTCAGAGTTGAGGCAGGGCGAGAAGTAAGGGAACAGTTTGTCTTTGAACCTGTCGTGGAACCTATAAATGACTGACATGTCACTGGAGTCGTAGAAGGACAGCTCTCCCTTCTCATAGTTCAGTTTGACCCTGACCTTTTGGGGTTTCCTCGTCAAAACCAAGGGGGTACCTAGAGGGGCGGTTCCAGCGCTATACTGGTCCCCGTTCCACAAACCTATCGCCCAAATCCCGCCCACTGGGCTGACTATCACATTGCCCTTCCTGGCTACACTCTCTTTGGCCACGCCCAGAGTCCATGCCTTCTTAGGCCCCACCTCCACCTCCCAGGTGTGAATGCCTGAGCAGAAACCAACAGAGCCCAGCACGCTCACGGAGCTGTCGAATCGCTCAACGTTGTCAGGCACTGGCTGGGACGCCCGTCCGTCACTCACCTCCTGGAGTGCCTCAGAGATCAGTAAGTCGGGATGGGCTGAATTCACGTCAAGAGTTACAGGGGCTGGGGCGGAGGATGTGGGGGGGGGGGTAGATGGCAAAACACATCAGGTACATGGATGGTAGTACCCTGACTAATTTGAATACAATTTGTATATATCCAAACTAATGTCATTGGTTACTGTTGTTGTAAGTCGCTCTGGATAAGAGCATCTGCTAAACGACTAAAATGTAAATGTTGTTATTTGTGTACATATTACTATTGTTTTCTATTTTTGTTTTAATTATCGATTACTATCACTTTCTCTATCTTATATTCAGAACAAGTAGGGAAATCTAGTGTTTTCTTAGCATGTGTTTTTTCTCAGCATGGGTTTTGATAAAAATCCATGCTGCAGCAATGCATGTGCTCTGAATCATCCTAGGAGACCCTCACTCCTACTTTTGACTCCACATTGTTGAAAATGCTCAGTTAGTAACAATTTCACTGTTAGCTTACATCTATTGTTTGATTAATTTGACTGTATTGCTTAATTTAACTCTATTTCAGTTCAGAACAAGAGTCTTCAATGTGTCAAAAAGGCAGTTAGAACATGAGTCTACTGTTTGTCAGTCAGGAATCAGAACATGAGTCTGCTGTTTGTCAGTCAGGAATCAGAACATGAGTCTGCTGTTTGTCAATCAGGAATCAGAACATGAGTCTGCTGTTTGTCAGTCAGGAATCAGAACATGAGTCTGCTGTTTGTCAATCAGGAATCAG
>JACXGI010004089.1:13535-56665 GCA_016801175.1 Esox masquinongy
CAGAACATGAGTCTGCTGTTTGTCAATCAGGAATCAGAACATGAGTCTGCTGTTTGTCAGTCAGGAATCAGAACATGAGTCTGCTGTTTGTCAATCAGGAATCAGAACATGAGTCTGCTGTTTGTCAGTCAGGAATCAGGACATGAGTCTGCTGTTTGTCAGTCAGGAATCAGAACATGAGTCTGCTGTTTGTCAAACAGGAATCAGAACATGAGTCTGCTGTTTGTCAGTCAGGAATCAGAACATGAGTCGGCAGTTTGTCAATCAGAAATCAGAACATGAGTCGGCAGTTTGTCAATCAGAAATCAGAACATGAATCTGCAGTTTTTCATTCAAGAATTTGAACATGAGTTTGCAGTTTGTCAATCAGGAATCAGAACATGAATCTGCAGTTTTTCATTCAAGAATTTGAACATGAGTTTGCAGTTTGTCAATCAGGAATCAAAACATGAGTCTGCTGTTTGTCAATCAGGAATCAGAACATGAGTCGGCAGTTTGTCAATCAGAAATCAGAACATGAGTCGGCAGTTTTTTAATCAGAAATCAGAACATGAATCTGCAGTTTTTCATTCAAGAATTTGAACATGAGTTTGCAGTTTGTCAATCAGGAATCAGAACATGAGTCTGCTGTTTGTCAATCAGGAATCAGAACATGAGTCTGCTGTTTGTCAGTCAGGAATTAGAACATAAGTCGGTAGTTTGTCAATCAGGAATCAGAACATGAGTCTGCTGTTTGTCAATCAGGAATCAGAACATGAGTTGGCAGTTTGTCAATCAGGAATCAGAACAGAGAAGAGCACTTAATGCCAGTGAGTCAATCAAGATTAAAGACAATCGTCATTGTCAGGAATCGGACTAGATCAGAAGAGTAATATGTTTTTGTTACTTTGCTCACAATTCAAGGAGGCATACAAGTCAGTGCAGCCTGGATATGGGACCGTATTATTCAGTAACTGATATTCGGGCTGCGTCATTAAATGAAGTCACTGATTAACCATGGACGTGGACTGTTTTAAACTTGTGTACTCACTGTATTGCACCATCTCCTGCATCTTCTCCCAGACATTGAACCTAAGGTTGCCCAGGTGGTGGGCCACATCTATCAGTGCTCCTGATACAGGCTCTGGAACCTGCATTGTGCACCTGACCCTGAAATGCCAGGGAGTACAGACATTTTCCGTTACTAGCGATGAAGACTGATTAGACACTTGGCTGATGATGATTAAAATATTGCATACCTGTCTTTCAAATCCTTGTATAACTGAAAGAAGAATACAAGCGAGTCTCAGTACAGAATGGGGCGTTTGTTTTAGAAGGCCTTAGGATTTATGAAACAAAAAAAAGATAAATGTTTGATTGAAACATGAAGTGTGAGATGGACCTGCAGAAATGAGACGTCATCTGTATTCATCTTAACGTGTATGTCTGAGATTCCCTCTGACAGGGAGGTCATGTCGCTGGTGAGGCGGTTGATCCTCTCCGTCAGCAGCTCTGTCTTTCTCTCCTCGTCCTGTTTCAGAGCTGTCAGTCTGACCCTCTCCTCCACTTTCAGGAACTGGTGCAACTTCATGAATTCACTTTCAATCTGTCTTGCTGTGACCTGGGCCTGGGTCTGAAAAAAGGGGGACAACCCGGTAAGAGAAATATGGGTCTGTAACACCTTGGTGGCATCTTGTAATGTTATTTACCTTGATGTATTTTGCCGCATGCTCTTTTGAGTCTCTCGCTTGCTTTATGTCCATTTCCAGTTTCTCTGGGAGGTTGCGCTGCAATATGGTGAGTTCCCTCTGGGAAAATGACAGATCAGGTGGGGATAGGGGTGAATAGAACAGTTACAGAAAAATAATGTAGAAGGGATGAATTGAAGAAACAACATTCATTTCTGGTTTCTAAACCATTCTGCATTTACAGTGCGGGGTGCTTTTGATCTGTTATCAAAAACAACACGGTTAGCAAAGAAAAAATACTGCAAGTACATTAATATTCCTGTAGGCATACTATACCTTACGCCATGGCACTTCCTCCTTCAGTGGCTTGTGGTTATGCTTAGAGTGCAGCTCAGTCTCCACGCATGCAGCACAAACAGCAACCTCACACTCCAAACAAAAAAACCTGTGCTTCTTCTTATGTATGACACACAAAACAAGACCTTTCTCCTCGTTCCCCTGTGTCTCCCCTCTCTGGAGAAAGGCCTCCACTATGTTCCTCAGTTGCATATTGGACATGAGTGGCCTGTCATTGTCCATGGAATATCTCCGCCTGCAGACGGGGCACGCGGGTTGAGTTTCTTGTATCCTGGTCAGTGTTTCCAGGCAGCTGCGGCAGACACTGTGCTGGCATTTCAGGGTCACAGGGTCCTGGAAAAATTCCAAGCATACAGGACAGCTGAGCTCATCCTCCAGGGCTGTTGAAGGTCCCTTCTGGGCCATCCTCTTCCTCAGGTAAAGACTTTTCCTTTCAGTGTGCTGTGTTGAACTGGCCGCTGTGTCCTTACGTTCTTGCGCTTTCTCTTTGTTCTTCATTAACCCGCTACACGGAAGTTAGTTTTACAGCTCTTGACTGGCTGTTAAAATTTCGGTCATATCTGGGATCAAAGTTTATAGCACTTATGCGATACATTTCATGGCAAGTTAAGGTAGGAATGAAGTAATCGTCCCTGTGGCACATGTTGCTAAATCTCAAGTACAGCTGAATTAAATCATTCATCTACCAAACCCCGAAAGAAACCCAAATAACTGCCATCAACCAAAGATGCTGTGACATGAACAATACATCATCAATAATTGTTGATGAAAAAATTTGGTTTAGGACATATCAGTCTCATTAATAACAGACTGACAATGAGGTAGTCAAAGCCATATTAGCCAAAGCCATAATTGCCAGTCAGCAACATCAGAACGCTCCCTATTCCGGGAATGGATCGTGAACTATGTGATTGTTTATTAAAGAAGCGTTTTGTAACCCGGCACCATCTGAACTGCAGCTCCACATAACAGGCTTGAAGTGGCTTCTCATGTCAGCAGACCCTCAGTTAATAAAACAACTTAAAGTCATGAATGCAAATAGTTACACGGGTGCTACTGAACAAAAATGTATATACAGCCGAATGTAACTATTTATATCTGGCGCAGCTGTGGAAGCTACCACAAGGGGGTGCTAAAGCACTTCTGTCTGGCCTGCTGTATTGCAGTCAATTACAAGTGATGGTGGCTGGGGCCCATACTTATAAGGCTATTACAGTTAATATTGATTATTTGGCAGATTAAATACCATGCTACATTAGAGGGAAGCGCTTTAGGCAGGCACGAGAACATTGAATCGAATGAAGTGTTTCACACAATACTGCATCTTGTCTCATAGCTCTTTTTTAATAGGATACTGAAACGTTACCGATACAATCTATCACAGGCTCTTTCTTTTTCTATCTTTCTTTATCTCTCACCCCAAATTCTTATTTTTTCCATCTCTGCTACAGGCATGGAATTCGCTACAGACGAAAGGGATTTTTCCAAAGGTTGTGTCTGTTCATTTTACTACCATGTATAATTTAATTTCCCTTTGACACCATTACAGGGGTCAACTTGTGTCTGATTTGTGTCTGATCTTCATTATGACAAATGACCCCTTTAAATTCTGTATGGTTATTTTTAGTTACCATTTGATAACTTAGATGATATTAGGCCACTGTTATCATGATGACACACTAAGTGTTTCATAATTTCTTGTTGAACATAATTTGGCATTAATAGTTCCATTGGTATCCTCTTTTTGGGGAAACAGGAAACTAAACTCGTCAAGAAGTCGAGATGTGATAAAACTGTGAACGAACATCTGTGTCTGGCCTTATCCTGATAGAGACAGGCTCGTTAGAGGAGACCTATTGCAGACCCACAGAGTTCTGGCCTGATTTGAAGTCTAAAAAAGATCAAGATCTGAGGTTGAAGTAAAAAAAAAAATCATGATCAAGCCCCCAATATGCAACCTTACCCACCCTCTCTCACCCACTTTTTTCTTTCCCTTTTGGCATGTTAAAAGTAGGAAACTACATACATTTGCCTGTAAACTACCAGAAAGTTTTTTTATTTCACCAATTGTATGTAATATATATCATCTTGTGGTAATCTTAGGTACTTAAGATTATTATTATAAACCTGTGCAACTATCTCTAATGCTTTGTATGGACATACGTAAAATATATTTAATAATTACATTAGATTTTACGATAAATATTGGAATGACATTGCTGTAAAACATTACAGTAAATATAAAGCATTCACTTACTAAATCCCATTGGTTTATTTATTATAATGTCAATACATTAAAGGTTTTGATACCAGTGGCTGTTGTAAAAAATAGATTTGGATGAGTAACAAAGTTAAAAGAAAAACAATGCCCCAGATAATTCTCAAACATAATAACAGAATACTATTAATGATTCTTATATAATGGTTATTTAACAATAAATTACAATTCAGTGGACTGTCATTATTTGTTACTGACCAGCAATTCTTAAAATTTTGGTAAACATGAATAAATTACCAACAGCTTTACATGCAGTTTAGTATCTCATTCTCTCTCTCTCTCTCTCTCTCTCTCTCTCTCTCTCTCTCTCTCTCACTCTCTCTCATTCTCCCTCTGGCCTGGATTCAATCTGAAAGTGGGTTATAGCCACTGCAGATTTTAAAGGCAATGTTTGCGGAAATTACTATTCACAGTAAATGCTTCAGATGTCGGCTCCTTCAGAAATTGTTTTTAAAATTCCAAATCTAAATAACCTGCTGGTACTGTACAGTGTGAGGACTGAGTGATGGCCTCCACCGCAGGAGTCCCAGCACCGATTAATATCAGCTCAAAGCCTCCAAACGCTTAATCAAGACTCTACAGCGGAGAACTAATCCATCTGCAAAGGGATGCTAGGTGCACTCAGCAACAGCCGTTCATTCTTGTGTGGCTGGCCGTGTGTGTACATTTGCACATGCATGTCTTGTTTAGTTGTGTGTTTTCTTTGGTGTGTGTCTGGGAATAGCTTTTTGAATACCAATAAGTAGACTTTGAGCTACATGCAATTCAAATCTATTATGTTTTGCAACAGCTTGCTGGTGGTTTAAAGGGGAAATCCGGAGTTAGGGTTGCATCCACTGGCATCTGACCGCTCTAGTTCTCACTTGAAGGATTTTGTGTTCCATAGGCTACATTTCACATTCTGTCATCATTCAAGTCCCAGGTGTCCTGAGTGGTTCGATGCAACTGGCCAAGACCATCCAGTTTTGGGAAGTTGGTTTTCGAATATGGCTCCCTCACCTTGAAGCGTGATGTGTGACTCTTTGTTGCAACTGTGAGCTCAACATATATTCAGAAGGCAAGGCTGCATGGATTTCAGGATAGACCGCGACTTTAAGCGAGCAGCATGATCACAACCTGAACACGATCAGAGACATATCTCGACATCAGCTGTCCGCATTCCACAAGGGAGCGGCTGCAAAAAAGCAGGGCCTTAGTCACAAACTGGATGTAACAGAACTGTGTTGAAAAACAATGTTTTGAGTTTGATTCTCATGGGGGGCTAGCATGAAAACATATATACTCACGCCTGCAAGCTGCTCTGGATAACAGTTTCTGCTACATGAAATAAAACATAAATTGTGTTTTCATCTATTAACTATTTTATTCAGGCTCAGTTGTGCAGGTACAAATGCATGTATAGCCCTAGCACCTCCTGGAGGTCACTTGCTCTGAATGCCCAGTCAGTATTCAGAAATTACAATTTCAGATAGCTGGCTACACTAGCTAACAATCTAAAAGGTATTAGCTAACATGGCTAATTGAGTGTTTGTCAGTGGCTAACATCTAAAGAAACACTGCTCATGAATAAACACACTGGAAATTGCACCTGGTGTACTCTACAGAGACAAACGGAGACAGACAACGGATCGAGACAGACAACGGATCGAGACAGACAACGGATCGAGACTGACTGCCTGACAGATATGGAGAGACCAACTGTGTGCCACCAAACACACATCCCCAGTAGCTGTTAATAACTCAAACCCACACACCTACTGGTCTATAAAATTGCTTTTCACATCATAGTGAACCCATTCCATCACACACACACAACACATTCACAAAGCAATAAAGAACAATCTGACAATAAAATAAATTAGTGTCTGGCCCAACCATCTACTGTAGTCCATGATTAATATCACATTTGAATAGAATATCAGCCCAACCATATTTAATAATCTCAGGCCAGTAATAGAACTGGCATTTAGTGAAAGGCTCGTCCTTGTTCTCAGCCTGTGACTATGGATGGAGGTATATTAACATGTTGAAATGAATTGTGGCCAGGGGTCAGAGGCTTGTCAGGACACTAACTGGGTGATAGGAGAGAAAAACAAAGGAGTACATTTCAATAGCAGCTCACGCTGAACTGCAAACCCCCAGATCTCATAAACAGGCTCCATGAATAATTCACTGTGAAATATGAGGTCATATTTTATTGAAAAGCTTTAAGTTTAGCCAAGTCTGGGCTATGCATCACTGACAGTTGCTGAGGCTGGAATCCGAGCCACAAAGGGGAGCACAACTGGACACTGGAATCAAAGTGTCATGAATCTATTAAACAATTCTTGGTTTTGGAACCACAGTAAACACATGTAGGATCTTCATTTTCGTTTTCTTGCAGAAGTCAAATTGTTTTGCGGCAGGATTTTTTGATTATTTGAAAACAGTGTTTACAGGAAATGTGTCACACTTGTTCTAGCGACATGTCTTGTAGGATCTTTAGCAGATGTTGAACTGATGATCCATGAGCAGATAAAATAATTGTCAATATGAAAAAAAACAACTTCAGCTGTGCTAATAATAAAATCTATGTTTTTTCATTCTGTTCAAGATGCCATCATGACCACCAGACCTTTTTGCTTCAAGCGTCTGAATTTTTGTTCTCAATTCTTGTTATGTGATGCAGAAATCAAGCGGATTTTGGCAATCCTTTATGATCAGTTACATTTTTATATTTGTCAATTGGATATGTTTGGTTTCTGACGTTATACTTTCAGGTGTGGTTGCAAATCATGATTTGAAAGGATTAGTCCATGTACAGTATGTTTTTTTTTCAGCTCTTCTGGAATTTGTTTGTGAGTTCCAATATGAATATGAATTTGTGTATTTATGGATTAAGGACAGTTGTTTTTGTGTTTTATCATTCTTTTTGGTTTTGACAGTATTCTTACAATGTTTGAGAGTGGATAGTTTCCTAACTTCTACTTTAAGTATTTACTGTAGCAAGCCTTGTCAAACCAGTCATTCTTTTGGGGTTTCCTTTTGTTCTTTCTTGGCGATTTCTTTCTTGTTTTTGTTGCTGTTCTGTGGCATATGCAATTTGATAGATATTGGGCAGGAAAAGTAATTGAATTAAGCTTGACACAATGTATGAGAGTACTAACTATCTCTGTACGAAGGACACTAGGTAGGAAATGTATTGCAAGCAGTTGGTATCCACTGTTGAGGGGCCCCACACAGCCTGTTAAGCTGTGGAGCCAAGAAACTTAAGAGGGGACACTACCTAGGCCATGTAGGGTTAGGATATAGTGTACACGTATGTGATTGAAAGACAGCCAGATATTGGAGGGGATGTGCTGGAGGATAAAAGACTGTGTTAACTTTGTAATTATTGGAGAACATGTAAGAACAATGGAAGATCAACACCGTAGATTCATGCTGAATAAAGATGGCTCTCCCCTGACTTGTTTGTTTAAAGACTCTGTTCATGGATCAAAAGTGGACAGAAGCTAACAAATTCATATTTACTCCTTCAATATTGGAAGGTTACAATTCTTCCCCAAAAAGTGTCCAACAGTGATTGAAATCTTGAGCTTGGATTGATGTTTGTAATTGCTCTGCTGCTTTTCATATTTTCTACATAGAAAATCAAGTAGCACAGCGTGAAATAGAGTGGTGCGAGGCAATGAAAACTAAGCTCAGTCCCAGAGTTTAACCGTAAGTGGATATTCTCCCAATTTCTTTGTCCATGAAACGTTTGGATGTGCAAAAAAAATTATCCTAACCTGTGTTGATAGCATGTTGCCAGTAGCATGTTGCCAGTAAGTGTACTGAGGCAGCCTATTTAACACACGTTTGTCATGTGTTTTCATTAGAATTATCCACTCTCTTTTTAGGTCTCATCAATAATAAATGTCCCTTTCACTGCCCTGGGGCATTGCAATTTGATCTTTACACCAGAGGGAAGAGTGCCCCCTAGTGTTAGGCAAGGTGCTATGCAACACACGTTTTCAATTGGTTTAAGATGTGGTGACTGTCAGAGACGCTCATGGGATATTGTGAAACCTTTGGTAGTTGGACTCAAAATGTCTGAGATCTGCTTTTCCAGTCATGGTAGCCAAAATATATTTTACACACAACCTTAACAACCTTGCTAATGCCACACCTGTGTGGAAGCACCTGCTTTCAATACACTCAGTTACTCAAGTGTTTTCTTTATTTTAGCAGTCACTTACACACGCAGTGCTGTCTGCCTGACCACGTGATTACACTATGTAACTCCCATGCAATTATTGTTAGGCACTTGTACAGGGGCCTTCATTATTTGTAAAGAGAAAAGCAAGAGGGAGAGAGGGCAAAGAAGTGGCTGTGAGAGAGAGAGAGAGAGAGAGAGAGGCGAGAATGAGTGAAGAGAGATGTTTTAAATATGCTCTTAATCGCTTTTGCCAGCTCTGCTAGTCAGATGTCAGAAAATGTCTCTAGGCTTCACAAAGAGCAATATGTTTTGAGAACTGGGCCATGTACACTTTTGAGAGATTTTTGCAGCGGCAGCAACTTTTCCCTCTGACGTGAAAGTCAGAATTATTGATAACAAGAAATCTGTAAAGGGCAAGGAATTACAGACAATCACGGTTTTGCCAACTGTAGACCATTGGGTTTATGCTGTGAATTGTGGCGCCTCCACCTCTCCCCATAGCCTCTTGACACACTCTGCCTCTCCTGGCAGCAAATAAGGTTGTTCAGAGCAAACCCAGTATAGCAGCCAGGCTATTCAATTTGAAAATATTGAACAACTAAATGGGAATATAGTGAGTATCTACATAGCGAATATAAGAGTTCTCCAGATTTAAGTGTCATCTGTTGCATCCGCTGCCATGATCTTGTGTCAATACGATGCTTGAGTATGTGTGGCCAATTTTTGCATATGTGTAGCAAAAGCGACAGAGACACAGGGAACTAGGGAAACAAAATACGCAGGTGATAAGGGGAAAACGAGTCACAGGTGAAAGGGTTAAAGATGCAGATGAAATCAATGAACTCACGGAATGAAAAACTGAACCTAGAATCATAATAACCGGAGCCTAAAAACACTCAACATAGAAATACAACAACTGCCTCGGCAAAAGCCCTGCCCTGCTGTTACTAAGGTGCCTATACGTCACAAATTTAAACAGCTGAGTTGAACAATTATGGGCAAAAAAGCACTGAAAAACCAAACAAAATACTTCACTGTAGAACTTCTGCAATGGTTGGAGAAAACAAACACCAGAATTTATGTTCTTCATTTTAACAGAGCCCAAAACATCTGGATTCCTATGAAAAGAAAGTGGTACATTGTAAGTATTTAGTTGTAGTTACTCTTTAGATTGCAGCATTATGTGTTTGGTTCCTCTTTGAGAATGCATCTTGACCCTTGAGATGATATTGTCCCTCCACCCTCCAGAGAATGACAGGATAGAATGCATTTGCATTTAGATTGAAAGCCCAGCTCTTCCCAAGTTGAAATTCTACTGTAGTCTCCGTCCCAGTTCAGCCTACTATGTTTATTGATCTATTGCTCAACTGGTCATTGCTGGATTACAAGACCAACAGGGCTGAGTAAGGCTGTGTTAACCTTTTCTTGTTTGTAGATTAACTTTCAGAGACGTAGAACACTGGCCTGGACACAAAAGTAGAAGGCTGTCTAATAATGTGTAGACAGAGCCAGAGAACATCCCGACCTAACTATTAGAGTTCAATAGCTATGTCTCTATTTTGAAGCACTCTTTTGCCACAGCAGCCGTGTCACCAAGAATCTATTGCTATGTCTCTGCGATCTAATTATTCCTTTGTTATACAGTAGCTATGTCTGTGATTGTGATGTAGCTCCTGTAAGTCTCTGTGATGTGGCTATATCTGTGATCTATTATTCATAGTCATGCTAGCATCCACATGAATGTAGAGGTATTCAGAAAAGTTTTTATTTTTAGAATCAAAGTGACTCAAATAGCATAATACATTTTTCAAAATTGAGTTTCTATTGTGAAAACATAAACCAAAACACATTAAAAAACAATAATGCATCCAAAACTTTGTAGAGTTGCAAGTGTGATGTTGTCAGAAGCAGAAGAGAAAGCAAGTCCTCTCTATCCCTTATTTTTTAGTTTAATGAAAGTCACTGAACTAGGTAGACCAGACCCAACTGCTATAAGGGTTGGTGTCTATTGGAGAACCATTGGAGAACCACCCAGTTAGCCAGACTGTAATTGATCATTTTTGCATAAATATATATATTGTCACGCTACGGTGAGCAGCAGCGTCATCATTCACGAACACATCCCGGACTTGTCTGTGTCACATGTCTCTAATCTTGCACACCAGGTCCCTATCACATCGTTTGTAAGTGTTTAAATGTTTCCCCTCTGCTCCCCGCATTTGTGGATCATTGTTGCTTGTCGTCGTGTTTGTTGGTGAGTGTTTGCTTAGCTATATTAACTGTTTGAATGTTCCTTGTTAAGACGCTTGTTGCGCATTTTTATTTCATTCAGTTTAGCTTATCGTCCATTCGTGGTTTGGGTTTTGTTTGTTGTTATTAATAAATCCACCAAACGTGAAAATGCCTGCGCTTGGTTCCTCTCCCGCACACCACCTGCATCGTGACATATATATATATATATATATATATATATATATATATATATATATATATATACAGTGGATATAAAAAGTCTACACACCTCTGTTAAAATGCCAGGTTCTTGTGATGTAAAAGAATGAGACAAAGATAAATCATGTCAGAACTTTTTCCACCTTTAATGTGACCTATAACATGAACAATTCAACTAAAAAACAAACTGAAATCTTTGAGTTGGAAAATTAAAAAATAAAAACTCACAATAACCTGGTTGCATAAGTGTGCACACGCTTAAACTAATACTTTGTTGAACCACCTTTTGATTTTATTACAGCACTCAGTCTTTTTGGGTAGGAGTCTATTAGCATGGCACATCTTGACGTGGCAATATTTGCCCAGTCTTCTTTGCAAAAGCGCTCCAAATCTGTCAGTTTGCGAGGACATCTCCTGTGCACAGCCCTCTTCAGATCACCCCACAGATGTTCAATTCAGGTCTGGGCTCTGGCTGGGCCATTCCAAAACGTTAATCTTCTTCTGGTGAAGCCATGCTTTTATGGATTTGGATGTGTGCTTTGGGTCGTTGTCTTGTTGAAAGGTAAACTTCCTCTTCATCTTCAGCTTTCTAACCGACGCCTGAAGGTTTTGTGCCCTTCTCCTTACTGATATCCTTCAACAATGAGATCCCTCTGATGCTTTGGAAGCTCTCTGCGGACCATGGCTTTTGCTCTGAGATGCAACTTAGAAAATGTCAGGAAAATCCTACTAGAAAAGCTGAACTTTATTTGTGATTAATCAGAGTCACTTTAAATGATGGCAGGTGTGTAACGACTTCTATTTAACATGAGTTTGAATGTGATTGGTTAATTCTGAACACAGCCACATCCCCAGTTATAAGAGGGTGTGCACACTTATGCAACCAGGTTATTGTAAGTTTTTTTTTTTTCATTTTTTCCCCTCAAAGACTTCTGTTTGTTTTTCATTTGAATTGTTCACATTATAGGTCACATTAAAAGTGAAAGAAGTTCTGACATGATTTATCTTTGTCTCATCCTTTTACATCACTAAAACCTGGCATTTTCACAGGGGTGTGTAGACTTTTTATATCCACTGTATATATATACACATAAAAAGTAATATATTTTCAGATAACTTTTCCAGATACTACGAATTATTCATATTGGGGGAATATGTGCAAATAGTGCATAGTTCATTTTTTACAATGTAAAATAGAATTGTACATTACCCTGAAAACATACCCTGAAAGTAAATTTGAAATGTTGATTTTACTGTCACCTACTCAAAAATTAAACATTCTCACAAATGGATAATAAATACGAAATTATAATAAAATAAAAATATATATATTGTGGACTATTGAATTTCTGAAATACAATACTTTGTGCTGTTCTACATGTGACAACCCTGGTATTAGTAGATCTGAACTGTCAGTGGTAGAGAATGTCCAGTGTTTACCTGTCTTATTTGTGGTCAAATGGGTCCTGTCAAAATGTGTAGAATTACAGGAAAGTGTTTTAAAATCAATATCCTGGGAGAAGAAACCCCAATCCCTGCCTACTTGGTCCTTCCCTCATGCGTGACTATTTTGCCGTAGCAGTTACTCTTATTAGTTCACATTTTAAGCATAGCCTTATGCAAAGTGGAAGATATGAGCAAACATTTCAAAATGTAATTTGAAGTAAAATTAGAGTATATCCACAACTCCAGGCACCATTACAGCACTATAGCAGTCTGTGTGATGTAGCTATGTCTCTGTAATGTAACTGTTTCTGTGATGTTGCTATGTCTCTGAGATGTGACTGTTTCTGTGATGTAGCTATGTCTCTGTGATCTAACTGTTTCTGAGATGTAGCTATGTCTCTGAGATGTAACTGTTTCTGTGACATAGCTATGCCTCTGTGATGTAACTGTTTCTGTGACGTAGCTATGTCTCTGTAATCTAACTGTTTCTGTGACATAGCTATGCCTCTGTGATGTAACTGTTTGTGTGACATAGCTATGTCTCTGTGATCTAACTGTTTCTGTGATGTAGCTATGTCTCTGTGATCTAACTGTTTCTGTGATGTAGCTATGCCTCTGTGATCTAACTGTTTCTGTGACATAGCTATGCCTCTGTGATGTAACTGTTTCAGTGATGTAGCTATGTCTCTGTGATCTAACTGTTTCAGTGAAGTTGTTATGCCTCTGTGATGTAACTGTTTCAGTGATGTACTTTAGCAAATCTGATGCACAATTCTGATTCTGTGATGTAGACAATTTGTTTTTGTTATTTGACCTATGAAATGAAAAGCTTATTTGACATGTCACATAGTGCCTTTTGGACCAACGGCCTGAATTTCGTCAGTTTGACCATCCTGGAAGGTAGCATGCTAACAATGTAGCGGAGTCAGTCAGACCAACCTAATATTAAACTAAAGGGAATAGGGTTGAGGTTAACCCATGCAGCACACATAAAGCTGAATATGTTTTAGAGCAACAGCTGATGTTGTATATGAACGTTACACGAAAAGCTAGTTGGCTAACTAGATGATGCTGATATTTATTATATTTTGAAATTAAATAGGAGTTACACGAAATTAAATAGGATATTAACATGTTACTTTCACTCATGTTTTATATGTACACAAAAGTATGAAATAAGAAGGTCCATCTGAACACATTTAAATATAATTACTATTTTAAATGGACCTATTTCAGTATTATTTTATTTTAATACTGTTTAGTGTACTAAAGTACAAGTGTATCCAAAAATTGGCTTGGGTGTCTTCAAAATCAGTGCTGTGATGTACCTATAACAGTGATGTAGCTACATAGTGTAAGTCTTTGGGCAATCACTACCAGGATATTCAGGAAATAACTAGCCCCTCATGGTGTCACAGGCGTCAGTGTCACACAGAGAGCTGGAAGAGGCGGGTTGAGCCTGTTATTTCTGTCAGTGAGAATCATTTTTATGATGTGTGAACGGACAAGGCAATAATTGCGATAGACAGTAATCGCTCAGGCAGATTTGTTATCTTTGCCAGCATGTCGTCCATACAGCACCACTGGTGTCAGTGGGGGTCTGAGAGCCATTACCTCAGCCCTTTAAAACCCACTGTGAGAGTCGCTATTAAAGTGACACTCAAGTCTCCTTTTCACCTCATTTAATAATACCTAATTTACTGAACATCAGGTGGTACAGGCACAGAGGATATAAAGTCTACACACCCCTGTGAAAATGCCGGGTTTTTGTGATGTACAAGAATGAAACAAAGATAAATCACATCAGAACTTCTTCCACTTTTAATGTGACCTATAATGTGAACAATTCAATTGAAAAACAAACTGAAATCTTCGAGGGGGAAAAATGAAAAATAAAAACCTTACAATAACCTGGTTGCATAAGTGTGCATGCCCTCTTATAACTGGGGATGTGGCTGTGTTCAGAATTAACCAATCACATTCAAACTCATGTTAAATAGAAGTCGTTACACACCTGCCATCATTTAAAGTGACTCTGATTAATCACAAATAAAGTTCAGCTTTTCTAGTAGGATTTTCCTGACATTTTCTTAGTTGCATCTCAGAGCAAAAGCCATGGTCCGCAGAGAGCTTCCAAAGCATCAGAGTGATCTCATTGTTGAAAGATATCAGTCAGGAGAAGGGTACAAAATAATTTCCAAAGCATTAGATATACCATGGAACACAGAGAAGACAGTCATCATCAAGTGGAGAAAATATGGCACAACCAGGGGTGTGTAGACTTTTTATTTCCACTGTATGTCATCATATTGGACATGGGGGGCTAATCCGGGGGAGACTAATAGTATTTCTATCAGTCTCTTTGTAAAAAGAACTACTATTTATAAAATCCCAACTTCTGACCCTTTAGTGTGTGTGCCTTACTGTATTTACACTTGACAAACTCCTATACATTTGCACATTTTATTTCACAAAGAGAGGTGTTGATCTTGCAGGTAGCTAAATCGTTACGAGTAGCAACATAAAAATGAGTTTGCATTGTCTTGAAGGTCAGAGCATTTAGGTCTGCTTTTTCAATTTAAAAAAACTGATGCGACAGGGAGGAATGCTGGCAAAGCCGCTTCAAACTGTTCCCGGGTATATTTGGGGCCACATGTAATCGATAAGAGTCTGAATTAAGCAGCCTCTCGGTGCGTGCAGTACCTGTTTGAATGATGGCTGCACAGGGCCGTCTCAGCAGAGTGCTGCCCCATTGTTGGACAAGTGGAGATTGAAACCCACAAACCGTTGACCATTCAATCATCTCAACGTCACTTAACTATCAGATTACTGGAAGGGAACATGTACTAGAAAAAAACACAAGTTTATCCTTGAAGGCAAAACCCAGCCAAAGTAGGGAAGGATCAAGCAAATGGAAATAGTTGCTATAACAGCTATAACCAGAGATCATGAAATGTGTTGCCGTGTTGATTGCATTGTGTATTGCTATTCATTAGCTGTCAGTCAAACAGTGGTTAAGTGACTGAAACTGAATTCAACCTTGAATTGCTTATTAGAAAAAGTATGACTTTCCCATTCTTTTCCTGGCGTGGGCAGTTTAAAATTGTCTGAGATAAAGAGTATTCATCCAGTTAGCCTCTATAGCATTTTAAGGCCCAATTGATGTTGAAATTTTTTATTTACATTTATGGAATATGCTTTGGTAGTGAAATTATTTCAGTTTTAAAGTAAAGGCAAGTGTACAAGCATTTCCAATGAATGGAATGACCATTTTATCTTGCCCTCAATACAGCATGACTTCATAATTTTCTGTCAAGAATACACTAAATCTGAATGTTTTTGTGTTTGAGACATCCTTGTTTTTTTCCATTTCTGTCTTTTGTGAATATGCTGATACAAGGCATTCATGTATTGGACTACTTGTATGTATGAATTAAGTTTTAGATCAGAGTATACGTAAAAAGTCAAGGGGACATGCTGGTCTTCATATGTTTTTTTTCTATGAATTTAACAGCCAAAGCTACATAGAAATCTGTTCATATTAAACACAATATGTTTACTGAATGTGTCTAGTCCACACACCTGATTCAAATTGCCCTACCACATATAAACTTGATTGACATAATTAACCTATCATCAAGCCTTTAATTTGAATCAGGTGTGTGAGTGCTAGGGCAAAAACAAATACGTGCACCCTTTGGGTCCCCAGGACCAGGATTCGGAAACAATGGTCTAGTCACAAAGACAGATGATAGAACCTGACTGTTGGAACTCAACAGTCTCTGTAACAAGGATCATAATACAATGTGGTTATGTTGCTCGTCACGCACAAGCTATCAGAAGGTAATGAATAAGGTCTATGACTAATTCCCTCATGATATCTGAGTAGGAGGGACCAACTAAAATCAAAGCTGCCCACTATAAGTTGGGCCTCAGAGCACAAGCCCGTGTGCATGGTCAGGAGTTTGGTCATGATTACAAAGAGATTTAAATAGCTAGCTAATATTAAATGACAATAATTCAACAGGAAATTTGCAGGTTTTAAATGTGAAATGAACTTATTTTAGTGGACACTATTACTCAGAGTGACTTGTATGACCAATTGGGTTCAGTGCCTTGGTCAAGGGCACAAATACATTTTTCAGTATGTTGGTTCAAGGATTCAAACAAGCGAACAATATTGGTCCAACGCTTTAACTGAACTGTCTATCTGCTACTCCAAACCATTCAGCTAACCTAACTGTAAAATACTGTAGTTTAACAATACATAAACAAACAATCTTATGTATAAAGTTCCTGCACAAAGGCACAAGAACAGATTTTTCTCCTTTATTTGATGATCCAACCAGACAAGTTTAGAGTCTCTTAAATTGTATATGTGCTATATGGTTTCTGTTTTGTATGCATAGTAGTCTAGAGGTCAGTTATTTTTCACTGGTCTTCTGACATCTCTGTGGCAGAGGTAAGCAAGATGAATATTTTGTGTGTTGTATTAGTGTGTGGAGCTGGTGCTGAGGCCTGTTGATCTGTGGCCTAATAGACATACCTATCACATCACAGGCAGGATATACGCTTTGATTGATACAAAATGTGAGGCCTGGCAACACATATGCTCCAATTCTCTCACAGAGCAGTAATTCAAGAAGATATAAATGCATATCCCCTGAAACTGATTGAGATCAAAGAATTGGCATTGGGTACGTTGCTTACACTTTTAAAATGTGCAGAATGGATGCCTTTTATGCATCTTCTACCATGATATTCAATGGGCCACAACTCTCAGCACAAACTTGGATTCAGAAAGGATGAGGGGATTTTCTTTTTTTTTTTTTATTTGGACTCCCACACCCAAAGAAGTTAACCACACCACCGGACAATTTAACATTATCCTAACAACGGCTTGACAGCACCGGGCAATCAACTAGGTCTTGGGCTGGAAGGAATATTTCCATAAGCCAAGAGGCGTGGAATGAGATAAGCAGTATGAGTCAGTGGCAGCGCTCTGTTTAGTCACACATCTGCCTCTCCTCTCTGGAAACACAGCCTCCATCCCCGTGCTTTGCCGTCAGTCGGTCCTATGCACAGTAACAACGGCGGCTCTGCGTCTGTGTGACCTGATGGTTATACAGTGCTTTGAAGCTTCCATGCGAGCGAATGGGCCAGCCGTGGGCCCCGCCAAGCGAATGGGCCAGCCGTGGGCCCCGCCAAGCGAATGGGCCAGCCGTGGGCCCCGCCAAGCAAGTGCAGTTGAGAGGATCAAACCCGCGGCATCCTCATTAGCTTGTGCAAACTGCAAATACTCTCCGGGGTTACGAGGGATTCTGCCACTTGTTAAAGAAACGTGCTGACTCCATTACCGCTGGAAGACGAGGGGGGAGGAGCGTGAAGATTCTCTCTGATTCCCTCTGTGTTTCTCCCCCACCTCCCATTACCTACGCTACCCCGCGGGGGGAATGGCGAACAGCCCACCGCTGAGGCTCAACGCGGCCCACGGGTGTGGGTGGTGGTGCACGAGGTGTGAAAGATGGAGCGGAGGGTAAGACACGGAGGATTATTTATTAGCGCTCCAGGATGTCATGCAGGATCCACCTCTCAACCAAACAAGGGAGGGGGAGCCATGCAGAGATGGGGGGAGGAAAGGAGCTGAGCAGGAGATCTGGGTGCGGTGATGTGTGACAGGCAAGGCACAGAGAGCACAGTGAAAACGTTCTAACCATCAGAACCTTAGCCTTTTAGGAAAGATTTATTTGAGGGCCCCACTTCATTTCATTCTCAAATACTTTAGTGTTCCCCGTATTGAAAGCGTAGCGGTGCCACGTCCTGGCTAGGCAAGGCCTACTGTGCCAATGAGATCCAACGCCCTCTTTCCCACATTTGGAGTTTGGATACCTGTTTGATGTTATTGCCCTCATTATGTGATATGAAAGACATTATCTGTGGCATTGTGTGGAATTGCATTTCAGGTAATTTCACTGTAGGAAAAACATTGTCAAGAGGGGAAGAGAGGTTTTACCATTGTGAAATTAATTTCCTATAATTCTACAGATTTTGCGCTAGCTTAATGGTCTCTGGGCAGGTGCCTTGAATTGCCTGTTGGAGATAAAATCCTGGTGAATTGTACTTCTTACTTTCGGTAGTTGAGACCCCGACTGATAACCTATAAAAAAAAAAAAAGAAAATCCTTACCATCAATCAATTAACCAAGCCTTGACGTTTCTATATTGACCTCATGAACTTTAACGTCTGTTTATCTTTTATGCAAAAAAATAAAGCATGATAGGCCTTAATAGAGTTTGCGCCGGTGAACAGGGGGTGAACAGGAGGTGAAAAAGAGGTGAAAAGGAGTGTATCTAATTGTCTTTGTTTGTTTCCTTACTAAGAGCCTATTTAGACTACATCAGTTGTTGTGACAGCTATTTAATTTAAATAAATTAACATTCAGACAGAAAACACCACATATTAGTTTAACCATTTATTGGAGAACTATGCACAACAATGTACATACAATGTCTTGGTGTTAGGTTCTGCTCCTCTGTGGGAACTCATTGCCATTACATGATCGTGTGTATACAATACTACCATCTATCAATATTATTAGAAGCAATCCCCAAGAGCAATGAACAAGGTACACAGTACCGAAACCCCCAACAAATGGAAACACAGAACCAAACAGCTGGTGGCAGGGGTGGTGGGTGGGTTGCACCTGCGTGCTACAGTAGCATGGCCATCAGCACATCAGAACTGAGTGAGTAACCTGACAACTAAAGAGACAGGTATGAAATCAGATATTGTGATAGGAGTGATCCCGACATCAGCTAATGCATTGCTGGCCAATTAGCAGGCAGGTTTCCTGGCTGAAATGGCTATGCTAATTAATATGTACATTAAATGTTCTATTCACACTAGCAACGAGAAACTCTTGCTGCGGTGTAAAGTGCAACATATGTTTACACAGAGCTTTGGCCCGACCCCTGACCTGGAAGGTATATAAACTCACTGACAATGTTGTTTAACTGGTAACTAAAATGGCTCCTTTTTCTAAGCTCCTTTTTTTTTGCTGTTTGCTGGGGATAGTAGAATTTTTTTGGTACAAGTTTGTGGTGTTTTTAGTTGCCCCCAAATGCCCTTTTTTAATTCGGTTTATGGAGCTGGATGGATTTAAAGAACCGGACTTCCTACATCACCGCCCATTCCACTCCAATGCACACAAACAAGACATTGTCTTTAGACCTCAGTTGCCACAGGGACCATCTGTCAGAAAATTGTACCACGTTACCTCAGAAAGTGACGTGCCACAGTTCATGTTTTCACCACACGTTTACACTAAAAGAATTCATCTCTGACGCAAATCTGCCAAAATGTTTTGTTCATGTAAATGAAAACTATTGTAGTTTAAAAATGCTCTTAGTGACCAATAAAAAATTGTCAAAAGCCTTTATATTCACCTCTGATGAGCAATTAATAAATTATCTGTTGGTATATTTGCGAGGAAGGAAGAACTTCAAAAACTCTTTCTATTACTGTCCTTGTTTAAACTCTACTGGCTCACTAACTGAGAAATGTTGGTTGTCTCAACAGTATGACGAAAGAGGACAGGGGATATTGGTCTCTGTGTCTGCTTATGTCATGCATGATGTTTTGGAATCCACTGGCCCAGTTTTGGCAGAATAAGTCTTGCTGGCTCACACAATATCCCAGACACCAATGGCACGATTTTAACTAAATGTGGGTGAATGAGTGTGCAAATGTTTTCTTTTGTCTCTATTCTCCAAAAGTTGAATTCAAACAATTATGATTAACTGGCTGAAGTCTGACCCATTGACCCCACCAGATGCAGGTTTTCTTCTCTCCAATTGGTTCTTATTATTCCAATGGTCTCATATTCAACAAATGAAAGGCATGTTCAGTTGAATATAAATCTGGAGACTTAGCAACATAGGATTCCTGAATGGGGCGGTAGTGTAGTCACTGCCTCGTCATTGCAAGGCCGGGGTTTAAATCCATCTAGCGGATTAGCCCAGAAGTTATTCGGAAGGCTGTGATGTTGGGCAGCACCAGCCAAGTTTGGGGGGTAAGTAATCAAATATTATTACCTTGTCTTGTCTCTAGTGACTCCTTGTGGTGGCATGGGTGCCTGTGAGCTCAATTAAGGTTGAAGACTGCATAAAGATTGTGGTCTAGACTTCCTGGTGGAGCACAGTGATAAGAACCAGAATGTCGGATGACCAGAATTGGATGTGCTTCAGGGTACGTATAGCTTGACAACTACTGTTGTTTATTATAGTTTTATAACCCAAAAAACATAATTGATATAGCACTGTCTTGCTGTATGATGAATCTGTTGGTAAAGACTGTATCTCCTTTTAGCTTGCCATGGGCCTCTTGGTGGCCTCACTGACTAGTGACCTGCTACCTCAAAAACAGTGTACTTGCCCAGTACACTGTTTTTGAGGTAGGCATGTTCTAGACACATTCACAATTGTGCCATATTCTCTCTATTTATTAACAATCACTTTACTGTGCGTCAGGGGATATTCAATGCCTCGGAAATGTTCTTATATTCTACTTCTGATATGTGATTTTGAAGGACCTTATTCCTTATTCAGACTCCTTTGAACAATTTACATAACTTCTTAAAACAGTTGGCGGCACCTCAGCTCATTCAGGTCGGTCATAGCAAAGGGGGTGAATACTTATACAATCAATTATTTTATATTTTTAATTCATTTAGAGCAATTTGCCAATTTTATTTTTCACACTGACATTATGGATTTGTTTTGTGTTGATCAGTGGTAAAAACTCCAAATTAAATCAATTTTGATGTTGCAAAAAAATGTGCAAATGTCCAAGGGGGTGAACACTTTAAGAGCCACTGTATGCCTGTACAAATGATATGATAGATCAAGCAACCTGATACAACTGTCAACCCCCCTCCATTTTAATTTATTTTTTTACCCTAACCTAGCATAACAGATTCAATTTAACAGGGGTTTAGTTATTAGTTGATTAATTAAATCAGATATGTCAGTTTGGGGTTAAAACAAACATTTGAAGCCTGAGGCAATCTTCTTTTCATAAGAGTTTATGGGGACAGTGACTAACACAGTGCTTGAAGGGAGTCTGTATAAACATATTGTCATGAGTCCAATCCATACCCATACTGCACCTGTAACCTTTGACCCTTTGGTCCAAGCTTGACAACAGATGGTAAGTCTATGACAATAATGTCCTTTCAGCATGGGGAAATGACTGCCAGATTTTAATCAAATTAGCATAGATGGACACTTCTTCACAGGCCAGTAATGAGAGGAGCAATTAGTTTGTGTGGTCCCAACCGGAACAAACTGTGGAGGGGTGACATCGTGGAATCGTCAGGGGGATTCTCCCTGCTGATGGGTGACGTACTGTAATCACACGAATGATAACCATGCTGCTGAAATGGCCGGGCAGAGGCAGGCATTAGCCATTTTCCTGTCACCGTACTAATGGTAATTAGTGAGTTTATGCCTTATTGAACATAGGGAAGGTTGTTCATTTCAACAGGGCGCATTGTTATTGTTATATGCTCTCTGGCATAGTTCACCACAGATAATGTCATGTGTTTATCGATAGCCTATTTACATGTTTCACTGAAATTAACAAGACTTGTCACCTGATTTGCATTAGCTATACATTCTGTTAGAGCAGAGGAAAATCTAAATTGTCAGCTGTCACCTCCCAAGGTAACATGGGACACTGATAAATACACCTCTCGTGGATCACCAGTGTAAATGTACTCCATTGCCAGGTTAGTCAAAGTTAAGAGACAACATTCATTTATGTGTTGTCCTTCTACATTCTGTTCAGAATATTTGACTAGACTCACATACCCCTGAAATAATATATGTGGAATCTGTGTAATAATGTAATATTTGAAATGTATTATGAAGGTATGTTTCATTGAAAGTTACATGCGCCTAGGTAAGAGAGCAATAGGAACATCTGTGTTTAGATTCTCTCTTTCAGCAGGTTGTGCTCTGATAACCACAGGAATGTTTACATTGACCATGTGGCATGGGGGTTATCATCTTGGAAACATGATCTGTACTAGGTAGACACACCCTTCAATGTATATATCAGCTTGTAACCAGCTTTACAGTAGGAACATTTTGGAACGTTCATTGAAATAGGACAACTCTGCTGCACTATTCCAATAAATACTGAATGTATTTTATCCTTTGATTTGTGCAGGTTCTCTATTATTTTACCAATATACGTAACTGCTAAAATCTATCATATACAACATTATTTAATGTGGCTGTGGATTATTTTAGCATGTTTTATCTGCCATTCTAGCATGACAATGTTGGTTAAAATGCTGCTTAATGACAAAAATAATTTTAAATGACACTGTAATTTACAGATGATACCAAATTCCTTTCTGTGTGTCTCCAAAACAACAACAACTAGCAGGACAGACTGTCCAAACCTGCTGCTCAAGCCCAATAACACAGAGATTTGTTCCCAGGGCCAGGATCACTGAGCTGCAGGTGATGTGATGGCCCCTGGGGTCTTAAGTTGTCAATTTCAGCCCAAACCAGACAGGGCCTGAAGGGTTCAGACCAACCTGGGTCTGTGTTTAAAAGTGCTGATTTGTCTGGGCTGGGTTCAGACTTGATGTGCTGTGTGAAAAATTAATAAAAAACCTGCACAGGCCTCTGTGGCTGGTATACCTTGTCTGTTCCTCCTCCTCGTCAGTTGCAGGAACAGACAGAGGCTGCGGGGGAGCGTTTTCCAGGTCATCTGTCAATGGTCAAACTGCATCACTCTAGGTGCCTTGGTTCTGGTAAAATACTCATTAATAATTAGGCATGTGTAATTAATATGCAAGACTGATTCAGCTGTGATCTAACTATGCTAAGTCTAGGTCTGTGTATCATTACATTGAAAAAGGGGAGCACCACAATCTTGGCACCCAAAACCGGACATTGGTGTATTCCTTTAAGTGCTTACAGTTTTCACCCAAATGTGGGTAGCCTGCCAATATTGCAATAGCCTGCCATTGAAGTATTTCTGAAACAACAAAGAGGCATCACAAAGAAAATGTCCTTCAACAGGTGCGTTTGCAAATATATTCCATAAACCTACCAGTAGGAGCTTAAAAATAATGAAAAATATGTTGTTCTATATTCAGTAGAGTGGTTTTGGTTTTGCTCCCACAGGCTGATCTACAATGGTAATGGTAAGCACATTACGCAGTGGGAAAAAAATAAAATGTAATACATCTTTTCCATACATTTGATATGTAATAGGCATAGCAGTAAATAATAAAAAATGTATATATATTTTTTTTTTAATTTTATGAAAAACTTGGTAAATGTTGTAGAATCTGCTATCATGCAAAATAACACTTAAGGCACATACACTGTCATGTCAAATAATTTTCCATTATTTTTTTGGGAAAGCTACTGTACATAGGTCTTGCAACACCATATGAATCCTTAAAGTATTGCATGTTAACTATACCCTCACAGAATGTAATGCCTTGGACTTGTATCTATTAAAATGGAATTATCTACTGTACCAAAGGCCTTGAACAGGGCTGTAAAAATCATCATCCAAAGAACTGACAATGCCAGTGTGAGTGTGCAAGGACAATGCTTTATCCAGGCATAAACTGTGATTGTGCAGAAACAAATAAACATTCACCAAAGCTTCTAAAATCTTAGCTAGAAAAGACAGTTTAAACATTAGGCTATAATTGTCAAGGTTACTGAGAGGAATCATCCCATAAGCAGCTTTCCACACAGTAGGAATAACTCTTGAGACCAATTTTAGATTTCAGGGTGAAAGGAACCATGATAAGCAGATCTGGGTCCAGCTTTACAGCCCCTGTGGATTTCTTTGTGTCTTCAGCTAGCAAGGTGTCAAGGACTTCCTCTGAATTGCTGAATAGAAAGTTATTTAGCAAATAAAAAATAAATGTTCAGCATTCAGCCCTAACTGGCAAGGACTTGGCCTGGATGTTTTTTGAAGAGACAGTTGCTGATATAGTGGTGATTAAAAGCATCATGGTTAGAATTCAGTAATGAGGCCAGAATGTTGAGTACTTTTTTGGGTAAGGGAAATGTGCTTTTTCTACTTTTTGAGCTTTTTAACTAATTCTGTTTGTAGAATAGACTAAATATTTTGTAGAAAAAAATATTTAGATATTTAGGTAAAATTAACATTAAAAAATAATAATGTTGTGGAACAGTCAGACAGTGGAAGAACACCGATTTTGGTGCCACTCAGATCAACAGCCAGGGTAGAAGGTGTGAGTGTAACAGAGTCATTCCACAGCTTGCTTGAAATGTTGTGGATTGAGCCATTCAAGTGTGAACTTTTTGGTGGTTCAAACCCTTTTCAAGGAGAATGATCACCTTTTTTTAAATTAATTTGAATTTTATTTAGGTCGCTTATTTAGAACCAATTGTAATTTTCAATGATGACCTGGCCAAAGGCATTTGATACAAGACCAAACAATATACAGAACAACAAAAACATCATAAAAATACAACATAATATATATATATAAATACAAGTAGACAAATAAACATTAAATTTCTTTAAATACAGCGGGACATATAGAGGTTTCAGCAGGTGAAATGATCAGATAAATGCTAATCTATTTTACTTTTAAGGGTAATGTGAGATAAACGTGTCAATCTTGAGGTTCTTTTGCAGCTAATTCAAGTAATTGCCAGCAATAACAAAATTCTAACTCATGGAAGTGCTTTTTAGAGGCCAGCCTTTACATTTGGCAGCATATATGAAGGATGCCTTATTGCAGAACAAAAAAATATGCTGGGTTTAACTTTATAATGCGGGTGGGTGATAGGGGTATTGAGCAGGGTTGACAGGACATCATTCAATGAGAGGTTAGTTGTATACAGGATAGTGTTGGCCTAAAGATGGTTGAGGGAGTTACAGGCAGCAAGTGCTACAGTATATCATTAATTTAATTTGAGAATAGGATTGGCCTCAGAATCCAACCTTGAGGAATGCCCATAGAAATTTCCACTGTTTGGGAAGCTGGCCCTCCGATTTTGTGCATTATACATGGTCAGAGAAATAGTTTTCATATCAAACTAGACAGTCCTCTGTGACTGAGTTGTGCGGTCTATTGATAGGGATGCAGTGGTTGAATGGAGTCAAAAGCTTCAGCCAAGTCAATATATCTTTTATTTTAAAGCTGATACAATGTAGTTTAGAATGTTTAGAGATGCTTAGATGCATCTGTGGCCAGCTCTGAAGCCTGACGGACATTGTGGGACTCCAGCCGGCAGATTAGCTGTTCATTATTACATTTTAGCAGAGGCTCTTCTCTAGAGGAGAGAGTGCATCGGTTTTTCATATCGGTCCCTAGTGGGAATCAAATCCACAATCCTGGTGTTGCAAGGGCCATGCGCTTACTATTTTGAGTCACACATGCCCAATGTGAGACAGTCAGACACCGAGAAAAGTATCTGTTACTGAAACTCGAATGTTGGTATGTCACTCAGACAGAGTCAATATAGTTACAGTCAACATCACACTCAATCTCTCTTTCGCTCCTCTGTGCTAGAGCTTGTCTACCAAATTTGCCCAGCTAGCAATGTCTGAACACAACAACATTCCACTGTTATAAGGTCACCCAATGCTAATTAGCTAATTACAACGGTCAGTTGCTAATTGTTGACTAATTAGCAGTGTCTCTTCATGTTTAGCCATACGTAATTGAATGACCTGTAGTGGTTACCCAAAATCAACCTTAATTGGATCCCCGACCGGGCATCTGAGCCTCACAGTAACGCTGAAAGCATTGCTTCTAACTAACATAACTTCTCAATATTTCCACCTTCCTTATTTTAAATAACAATAATTACATGATGTTGCTCATCATATGCTGTAACTGCGGCCGTGGTTACTTCATAAAGCTAATGTAAAGGTTGGCGTGCCGTCTCTATAATGAGGAGTACTTGCTACCTATGCGGCTTATCTGGCATGAACTCAGCGTCACAAACATGTGACCCTTTTCCCTTTGGCATGTTAAGTGCTTCACTCAAAAATCACCTCTTGAGGAGTGCAACTTGACCACTTAAAGATGCATTCTTGGCCTTTTGCAAATAACAGACAATGAAAAATTTAGAGGTCCTATTTTTGTCTGGATGTATAGTATGTTGTTATAGATGCATAATCTATAAGTAGAATCACTAAAATACCTCAATTAGCCATGAACCTCCAAGTTTAAAAGCGAGTGGGTGACATGGGGTACATAATAGCATATACAAAATATAGTACACAATTTTGGGGGGGATCTGTTTTGGCTCAACAAATCCTGGAATGCCTCTTAAAGGCTTAAGTGTCACGCTTCTCCATGTGCTACACAGGCATGTCCTTCAATTCAACCCATTTAGGTAAGTTATCTTGGTTTCTATCCCATCTTGTAATCCTCTCTCTATTTCATTTGATGTTAGCACAAAACCTGCTTCGTTGCAGTGAGACTGTCTGTGAAATGGATGTCAAATGTCTCATTGTTGACCTGTCAAAGTCACACACAAAAGAAACAAACAGCTCTCTTCCCTTCCATTTCATTTCCTCTATCTCCATCTGAAAGAAGCCACGTCCGTCTGGGGAGTTTCCCTGTTGACAGCCATTCAGTCAGTCACAGCAGAATTGTGGGTCTCAGATTCAATTGGACGGAAGCGTGCTTTCAGGGTTGGTGTTGGGAGGTCACTTACCCCCCCCCCTCTTGTCAATCACAGAGAGAGTCCCGGGGGACCGGGATCACCAAGGGTCACGCTGAGCAGATTGGCCTTCCACCCGTCATTCAACATGAGCTCCATCAGCTGGCCAAAAATAACCGGGCCTGTAACCTCAGTTCACTACATGATTCAGGTTCTGGGAGTCAGGGTGGTTAGCGTGATGGAAAGTGGATAGTGAAAGTGGCTTGTGTGTGTGTACTTGTTTTACTGTTCTTTTACACCTGAAGTGTTCAAAACTATAGTAAACCATGGCATTTTGCAGGTCATCACAAATACATATGTCTATTTTTAGATTAGTTATTGTTATGTTTGGGGTTAGGAGACAAGCATGAGTTTAGATTTAGGGTTAGGATTAAGGTTTTTGGGGTTAGGTTTAGGGAGAATTGCTTTTTCATGGTAATCAGCTGGTGGTCCTAACAAGTACAGTAAAACCAACACGTTTTTGTGTTTGTGTGTATATAAGTAAGTATCCATGTAAGTTACATTTTGTTCTAAGTTCCAATACATTGCCCCTTGGCCGGTGCCCTTGTGAAAACAAAAGAACACAGCCGCCACTTTCCTCTCTCTGAGCAATGTTACGACCCCAATGGTGGCTCATTTGTCAAAGTGTCTCCTTAGCTTATCGATCCACTCTAACACAATGTTCACTGTAAACGCTTTTCTGCATTCTGGCCTTTAAATCCCATGTTCCCATATGGCTCTACTCCTTTCCCCCGGGGTGCTCTCCTCCGCGGTGGCCAGGGTTAGCAGCCTCTGTCAAGCAGAGTGCTGTTTCTCACATTCTTCACTGTGAACTGACCGTAGCCCAGTCACTTAGTAAGTTTGTGTTCTGCATATAACTGATCAGTCCTGTTAATGACGTCTACCTGTCATGTTTCATTCCATTGCAAATGCTCTTTATTTCGATCTCTGCCTGTCAATCCCCCTATCTATTTCTCTTATTCACTGTCGGTCGTCCCTGGAGACCAGCTGTGTTTCTGATCTATTATGGATGAACGTGTGGGTGTTGAGCAGGAGTTTCCCCCTCTGTGATCTGTGGAGAGGACTGTGGATTATCGAGCGGCATGTGGAGAGTCCCCCCCCCCCCCGCAATACTTCTGCTGGGCTTCTCCTCCACGTGCAAGGAAACCCAACGATCTGTGGGTGTGTGAGTGTGTGTGAAATAACCAAGCCTGTAACCTCCAATGGATCCCATTATTCATTATTTTATCACATTATTCATTCTTTAGCAGATATCCGGCAGACTGGAGAGAGAGAGAATGTGTGAGTTTGTCTGTACGTGTGTGAGGCCAGATGCTCCTGGTCTTTTCTGCCCCACAGGAAGAAATGCTGAGGCAGAGACATATTGATTTTTTTCACAGAGCAAGAGGTAGTGGCAGATATGGCCAGAGCCCACTGCTGAAAGAGTGTTGATACACTTGCACACCCAAAGGCAGGCCTGGGCAGCATAACTCAGCATAGCTGTTGTTTCAAAGAGTCTGTCTATCTCTCGCTCTGCCTCTCTTTATCTGCCTCTCTCTTCTGTCCTCTAGTTCGCTTTCTTCTCCACCCAAAACTTTCTCCATAACAAAGGCAATGGTGAAGGAGAAAGAATCAATAAAGGAGGTAGGATGTTGATACAGAGATCACTACAGTAGGATGTTGATACAGAGATCACTTCAGTAGGATGTTGAAACAGAGATCACTACAGTAGGATGTTGATAAAGAGATCACTACAGTAGGATGCTGATACAGAGATCACTACAGTAGGATGTTGAAACAGAGATCACTACAGTAGGATGTTGATACATAGATCACTACAGTAGGATGTTGATACAGAGATCACTACAGTAGGATGCTGATACAGAGATCACTACAGTAGGATGTTGATACAGAGATCACTACAGTAGGATGTTTAAATCATAATTTTCTCTTTTGTACACCCAATGCCTTATTACCTCTCCATGGTTTCTCTCATTTCTTTTACTCTCTTTGTTTCCCAACTCTTTTGATGCTGAGATGCAGACATGTTTTCATCTATCAACTGGTGGTTCTGGTGGCAGAACACCAAAAATTATTTAGAATTGTATTGTATTTAAAATTGCCATTGTCACTTCAATAGGTACAAAAAAACTCAACAGTCTAATTCGCAGTAGGGACGGTACCAAATGATGACTGATTTTTTTTGTATTAAAGTCCCATCAAGCAATCAAATAAATAAAATATATTGTTAGTAATCTTTTGTTCTATTAATTGACATGTAGGCCAAGGACAAATAATACCGGGAATGGCAAGCATGAGTTTGGCTCACAACGCAAGCAACTCATTACAATAACCTGTAAGTTACAGTATATTTCTCAAAAAGAATCAATCGTATTAGCTATTACGTTGCATTGTGGTGACTTCAAGTGGGCTTTTGTTTATTTTTAGTGTCTAAACAGTCCTGGCTGTCTAGATCCTGGGTTTCCTGTCCCTGAACTGCCAGCTAATCAGTTTTACTTAATAGACAATTTGTTTCAACAGATTTCCAGCCCTAGCTATATCCTATTTTAGTTTTGTAAAGTTTTCCCAAAGCCACACCCACATATATACAGTATACACACTATATATCCAATTACAAGTGGGGCTCAGCCCCTAACGCACTGCTGGGCAGACCACCGCTGGACCTCCGGGGCTGTTAGGATGACCAGGATAAAAACCCCTGCCAGGCACCAACTTTACACCGCTGCTCCACATAAACTGCTTCTTTCTATTAATAAAGCAGCCTGCGTGTGAAATCAAACTAACCATCCCTGATGGCGTCATTTTAATATAATTTTCTAGCATTATAAAGCTTACAAAACTAAAATATAGAAGGACGCTGATTCCCCAGTATATTTATAGATTCAGGGTTCAAACCCTCAACACTGATTGGCTAGTAATATATGACACCATGTACCACAGCTAATTGTGAGAGCATCACCTTGTCAGGAGCGCAGGTCATGTTCATGCTGACTACTGCAGGGCACCGTGCTTTTACCAGCGATTTATTCTCCTGTTTTCTGATTGGCTCTGGCGACTAAGTGCTGGACTAGCTGTGGGTGGTCAATTAAACACAGCATGAGGTTCATTAGCGATCAGAGGTAAGAGGAGTGCCAAGTGGTCGCAAGGTGAAAAATCCCCACTTCTGAGCAAAAAATGGGAGAAGAACCCACTAGTATAAGTCAACGAGAGCAGGAAGAAATTAGTATGCTTGCGCGTGAGCAATACTGCCTACATTGCGTTCAAGACTGAGAAGTAGTCAATCACTTATAGGGACGAGATGCTAATTGTTTTTGCGTCAGAGCGCAAACCAACCAGCCTATATGTGCATGACCCTTTAGCTATGGTATATTGGCCATAAGTGTACATTAACCTCTCATGCTTTATTGATTAGAAATATTACAATATATTCTGTCAAGAAAATCATTGACAAACAACTCTTCTAGCCATCAAATGCTGCTCACTTTGTCCATATTTCCTCATCAACTTCCCTCTGTGTGCTGGAGCCAAAGGGGAGGAACCATCACTCCTCTGCACCTCTGTGTGCTGGAGCCAAAGGGGAGGAACCATCACTCCTCTACCCCTCTGTGTGCTGGAGCCAAAGGGGAGGAACCATCACTCCTCTACCCCTCTGTGTGCTGGAGCCAAAGGGGAGGAACCATCACTCCTCTACCCCTCTGTGTGCTGGAGCCAAAGGGGAGGAACCATCACTCCTCTACCCCTCTGTGTGCTGGAGCCAAAGGGGAGGAACCATCTCTCATCTACCCCTCTGTATGCTGGAGCCAAAGGGGAGGAACCATCACTCATCTACCCATCTGTGCTTTGAGAGGCTGGTGAGGAAATTAGGAAACATGGTGGAAACCTTATTCACAACACTTGAGGCATTGATTGGATGTTATATCCCATTACTGTATACACAACAGATTTCTAGATGGATAGCTGGAGACTTGCACAGCAAATTCACAAACTGAAACTTTGGCTCTACACTGTTACAATTGCTTAGTCTTTCTGTGAAAATGTTAACCTTTTAACTGTGTACTTACTCTAAACACTGACAAAAATACATGAGGGACCAATGATTTTTGATTATGGCTGGTATGGATTTCAAACAATATGTTGGATGATGACAAAATAATTTACAATTGGAAAACAGTGAAAGGATACATTTAATCTACATGTTTGTTATTCACAGCTTAATTCCTGCTACTTAAGATGTAAAACCGCTAATCAACGTTTGCTAGGGGCATCACAATTTTTTCAGTCTATTAAAACTAAGGATTAACCTTAGGGCAAGAATAGGGGTAACGTGAGCTCTGCCCAATTCCCATTTTAAATGCATGTTGAGACAACAAATCAGATGCCTTTCTCCCAACACCTGAAGAAAAGTACTGCATGTCATGTATTTCATGAATTTCTAACAAGCAATTTGTGTCTATTTTATGAATAGTTTATAAACATGTGATACTGAGCTGGTCACAAGTAGTCTTATTGTTGGGATATTGACTGAATCAGTGTTATTCATTATCCCCATAAAGCATTGTGGCACAACTGGAAAAGTGTCTCTTTCCATTCATACTCCATTCATTTTCCAAAGGGGATTTTAAGAATCACTTCAGTTGAGGTGTGTTTCATGTAGGCTTGAACTACCTCGCCATTTTGATAACTGTGCAAATATGTATAGAACAAGTTGAGTTTAGGCTAAATCAATATTGGCTAAATATAATTAAATATTTTTTTGGTGGTCCTAATTGATGCAAACATGCAGACAAAACATCACCTTGTCCTGACAAGATTTACAAGTTGTCAAAACACCAAGCCGGGATAAGCCTTAACAAAGAACAGACATTTTTTGAAGTGATTCTAAAATTCCTTAGGCGAAAAAGTAAATGGTGAAATGCATAAAGACTGGCTCTGTAAAATGGTGTGATGTTTTAGGATTTTTTTTGTCAGAAATGTAATCCATCTTCCAGCAGCTACATTTATCAACCACTCTTTCCCATATCCAGGACGTGCCTAACTCTAACCCTACAGCCCCCCTTCCAGACAGATGTTCCTCTGCTTTCTCTTCTTTTGATGCCATCCACATTGCAGAGTTGATCACCAGATCTAAATCCTCCACCTGCCCACTGGATCCCATGCCTACATCCCTGGTCAAGGTTCGCCTACCTTCCCTGTGCCCTCTTGTGCTGGACAATATGATTTGTTCTCTGCTGGCTGGCACAGTTCCTCCCTCACTCAAAATGGCTACTATCACACCCACCCTCAAGAAACAAGGACTGGACCCGGATAACCTTGAAAACTACAGACCCATTTCGAACCTCCCATTTCGGGCAAAAATCCTGGAATGGACAGTGGCTATCCAGCTACAGCGTCACATGACTAATCACCACCTGTTTGAACCTTCCCAATCTGGGTTCCGAACTGAGCACAGCACAGAGACTGCCCCCGTCAATGTAATCAACAACCTCCTCATTGCCGTGGACTTTCATCATTTCAACATTCTTGACCTTTCTGCTGCCTTTGATACTGTCTGCCACACCATCCTACGTAACCACATGGAAACAGTCCTAGGTATAAGTGGAATGGCACTTGACTTTTTAAAGAAACATTGTGGGTCTGTTTGTACAGTATGTGCATGTTTGTCTGCCACTTTGTTAAGCCATTATTAGTGATAATGCTAATGATATTTTTTTCTAAATGGGAAAACCTTGCCAAAAATGTTAAATAAACTCTGAATTGTTAACTATTACAGCAGCAGAATAACAGAAGACCATCATTATACACCGATCAGCCATAACATTATGACCAATGACAGGTGAAGTGAATAACACTGATAATCTCGTTATCATGGCACCTGTCAGTGGGTGGGATATATTAGGCAGCAAGTGAACATTCTATCCTCAAAGTTGATGTGTTAGAAGCAGGAAAAATGGGAAAGTGTAAGGATCTAAGTGACAAGGCGCACTGATGTACGTGGGGAGCGAAGGCTGGCCCGAGTGGTCCGATTCATCAGACGAGCAACTGTAGCTCAAATTGCTGAAAAAGTTAATGTTGGTACTGATAGAAATATGTCAGAACACACAATGCATTGCAGTTTTAATGTATGGGGCTGCGTAGCCGCAGATCAGTCAAGGTGCCCATGTTGACCCCTGTCCACTGCCGAAAGTGCCTACAATGGGCATGTGAGCATCAGAACTGGACCACGGAGCAATGGAAGAAGGTGGCCTGGTCTAATGAATCACATTTCCTTTTACATCACGTGTGCGTCGCTCACCTGGAGAACACCAGGATGGCACCAGGATGCACTATGGGAAGGAGGCAAGACAGCGGAGGCAGTGTGATGCTTTTGGCAATGTTCTGCTGGGAAACCTTGGGTCCTGCCATTCATGTGGATATTACTTTGACACGCACAGATAATTGTTTCTGTCGCGCTGAACGTGAGGTGCCTTACTTGAATCGAGATATACAAAGAATTGAACTGTCATCGCTTGGGCTTTGTTTTTCTTTCCATTGCCTCATTTTTATGCACGTATGACACTCGCACCATCACAGGAAATAAAACAGCAATCCATTTCACATCACTCTAATAATACTATGACGGAACTAGTTTGTGCTGTCACCATATAATGAAAACTTTTTTTCATTGTAAAAGAGATTTTTCTTGGCTGGCTTAACTTGAATTGACGGACATATTTAATTTGTACTATGTGTTGTTGTGGCCTCTGATAAAAGTTTTCCATCTGCTTTCCACCAGCTTTAACTGTGATAAAACACCATGGAGATTTGTGTATGTTAATTTGTTAGCTCAGTATAATGGGGGTGGGAAGAAGGTTAGAGTATTTAATCACAATGGTTTAACAAGAAATGAGCTTTTCACTCAAGGCCATATCCAGTTTTTAATGGGGCAGAAAAAGAATGGAGATTCCTCTGAGGACTGCTGTGTGAGGCACTGGTCAATGTTATCCTACGGTACTGATCGAGAATTAGCTCACCTTCCCTGAATCTTGCTGTTAAGCATGGACAGACGTGGACAGATTGATAAAATTGTCAAGCATCAGTACTAAACACCTCTCAATATGGTGCCAGGCTTAATTGGCAAACCGATTAGAAATGGGCAGAAAATGACAGTGGTCAGTTGTAAACGGCCGGTGGTTCCTATAACGCACTGACAGTTAACGAGTAAATGGTGAACAAATGGGCCTGTACAGTGTGGACCAACAATCGGTCCTGGGAATTTTCAGCTAATATCATAAGTGGGAAAACACAAAAAAGAGACCATAGAATATAAGAACAACTTTCGCACAATGTTAGAGCTATATGGTGAACTCCCCTCCCAGGTAGTCCGTTCTAAACTTGAAGAGGGTAAAGGTCAGGGTCAGAGATGTGTCCTAAATAGAGGCTCTAAATAATTCTGAAAGAATTCCTGCAGTTCCTGGAATCTTGCAGCAACAGTGATCATAGTTTTACCTGGTTGTTTCTCCTCACCTCCAATGGAATGTATTTGTCTCTCGTTGGATCTTCAATCAATCAATACATTTATTTTATGAACTCTTTTACAAAAGCATCTGTCACCGACTGCTTGTACAGTGACCCAGCCTAGAAATCCCAAAAAGCAAGCAACGACAAGAGATGAGGCACACATTTCTTGGATTTTCCTTCTTTGCATGGCTTGTCAAATTCACAATCCTTATTCGGTAAAGCCATGGATACAAAGCCACTTGACACTTTCGTTTGCTGATTAAATGCTACAGGAAACAACATGATTTGTTTTTGAATACTGAGTCTTTGGCAAACATTGTCAGCCTGACGCGCTCTGATTTGCAACCTCCTCAGCCAACAAGCCCCTGTCCAAACCACAGCAGTGCATCTGGCCCTATCCGAGTGTACATTCTTAGTGAACCAGTACATGCAGCCCACAACACAGGACATCAATATGGATCCATTCGGATGAGGGTCACCTAAACTCCTAAGGTGTATCATTTTCACACTGAACGCTCTGAACACTGAGATGGAGAAATGTTTCGGAACATAATAGCTTCACAGTGGAGTGCTTTGCTGATTTCATTGCTATCTTCTATATATTGGCTATGCTTTTTATGTCTTTGAATTCATAATATGCATTTTATGTCGGTTCTAAAAGAATTCTGGTGCGAGATTCTCTCTCCCGCTCTCTCTCTCTCTCTCTCTCTCTCTCTCGCTCTCCATTTTGATAATACATCATCTTGGGAATTTGAAAATTAAATAAGGCCTTTTCTGCTTTACTGCGTCGGATCCATTGATTTAGCTGTCATGGAGTAGTACTGGGACTCTGATAGATTGATGGGTGAATGTTGGCAAGAAACGTCTGAATGCATTTCTGGATAACCCTGACATTAATATATTTTAGGGGAAGAACAAAGGCAACTACATTGTATGCTCTGAAATGCAATGATTTGCTCTTGTGAAAGACCAGAATGACATGAAAACATTCAAAGTGGAAATTTATTATACAGATTATGAATACAAATGGTATAAGGCTCTTTAAAACAAATGTATGTAATTAAAATGACTTCTTTCTGTAGAATGACATTTTTCAAATCCACAACCCAAAACCATTGTATGTTGCATTTAGTGCTGTTTGAGCCTTGTTTACTGGTGTCAAGTTTACATAAGTCGTTTGGATCAAATGCTGTTTCCTTTACTCTGCGTTTGTGTCCTGCCTCCTTGGGAAACCTGACATGTGGACCCATTCTGATGAGGATCAACTAAACTCAAGGGTCATCTAAACTCAAGGTGTGTAGTTACCATTTTTACTCTGAACACTTGTGAGAGATGGAGAAACGTTTCAGAACATTCCAGCCTCACAGTGGAGTGCGGTGATTTGCTCATTTCACTACTTTATACTGGCTATGCTTTTGGAAAACTTGAAACAAAGCTAATGGGATTGTGATCTGCAATTTTGAGAAAATGTCTGTTTCTTGATTAACCTCTTGTTTTTCTTTGAACAAATTTAATATGAAAGAACACATGTAATTTAGTTTAAAACCAGAAAAGGAACCAGGCAAGCCTAGTTCAGCCAGCCCGCAATTAAAAGTGATAGATGTTGTTGCCCTCACTGGATTCAAACCTGGGTCTCCCATCTGAGCAGCCTTTAACCACTACACTAGTGATGGCCATTCGAGGCTTCATTAGCTTTATTTTAGCAGCACAATGTTGCTGCTAAATCTGAATGCTGGCAGCACTCAGATATTCTTTATCACAATAAAAGCCATCATTGAAATGTATATGGCAATATAGTTAACAATCTTTTCTGTGAAAAAGAACAACATTGGAAGGGACATTAAACATAAAATGTACAGACTAGATTGTTAACTATATTGCCTTATATATTTCAATCATGGCTTTTATTTTGAAAAAGAAAATCATAGTTAGCACTGCTAGCATAATATGTTGCTGCTAGAAGAACAATAATGAAGCCTCGAATGGCCATCACTACACTACACCACGGTGCTATATGTTTGCCCAGTGTCGGTATAGCATCTCGACATTTGATCATTTTGTCATGCTTTAACATCATGCCAAGTTTGATTATTTCGCTAGACACCATTAAGCATTGTGTTAAACTGACTAACGTTTCTTATTAAGTTTACCTCCATCACAAATAGCATCTATGAAATGTATAGCTTTTGCCACTGGCCGTTTTAACAGCTTATTAGGCAGTAATAGGCTTACTAGTATCTAACTTACTACTTGAACTTAACACAGCCAAAGCTATTTCATGGCACTAAAATGTTCATTTTTCTTTCATTCGTGAATGACATTGATACAATAACTATCAATATAGGTGAATATAAGTGAAAAGACAAGAGAATCGTGGAAACCCCTACTCTTTTACTGCCCAAGGGGTTTTTATCTAGCCTATTACCCCAAAAACCATGCACGGACGCGTACTTCGAAAATCCACCAGAAATAGTCGCAATATAAACAGTTTTATTTTAGGCTTACTATAACGTAGCTACTGAAGGTGTTATTACGTTTTTTTCTGTCCTGACCCAAAAAGCATGCACGGATGCGTACTTCGAAAAGACTATCAGAAATAGTTGCAACATAACTGTGAACAGTTTTATTTTAGGATTACTAAAACGCAGCTACTGAAGGTTGTAGCCAGCAAAGTTTTTATCTATCCAGAACAAATCCTAATACATGATTTGCTTAGACTGTGACGAGGTTCGAACACGGGACCTATTGTCAGTCAGTCACTCACTCACTCAGTAAGAGACATTCGCTCTTCTTGGCCAAAAATGCAAGACTGGAAATATAACAAGGACTATGGTCATCTATTTAAATCTTATCCAACTTTATATAAAACAAAAGCATAGTTATTTTAAATAACTACTTCCAGACTAGCAAATGTCCATCCCCAAATATCTTTCAGCACAGGTTATCCCATGCTATTTCAGTTTCATTGGATTTGTGAATGGGCAACCATGCATATTGTTACCAGTTCATTTTATACTTAGGGTTGACTTTGTAAGATGTTGTTCAAAAACAAGGACATCAACTACATATCAACATATCAAATAAAAAATCTGGAGAATCTTTGTTATTGATTTAACAACACTACATTGCCTTTGTGCTTGGGCAAGAGGTTCAAAAGAACCAATACTAAGCTAGGATTGACATCAGGTGCCATTCATCACCACTGCACCTAAATAGTTGTACAGAACGTCATCCAAATGGCTCACTTCTTTTAAGAAGTACAGATCATTAGAAATTCAATATGGTCTGGATGATTTCTTTACATTTGTTTTCCCATGATTCATTCATAGTTATAAGAGTACCAGATCATCAGCCTTAATCAACTGAAGGTCGAGATGGCCAAGAGACTCCTGACAATTCTCTATATAATGGTCTAACTCTGATTTACAACAATTCCCATAGTAATCGGAAAACATTTAAGTAATAATTATTAAGACAATGGTGACAATGTGTCCTTGAGGAGATTGAATTGAAAACATTAAGGCCAGCCGGTCATTAAAGTAGAGTAATGGCTTGGAGATTCGATGGATGACAACAACTGAAATAACGATTTTACCTTGACCCCTGAACTAAAGAATTTACTTGGTGTCTGAGAATTCACCTTGCGTTTGAAAAGACAAAGGAAGAGCCTTCAAATTACAAACTGAAGCTTGTTCTGCAAATTCTACAATATTTTCTGGATTTTTGTATTTATTCAAATGAGGTGCAAAGAATGTTGTATTGTGCTTTATAATTATTCTAACAGCTTCCCAGACAGTTCTGGGATCATATATTGAATTATCATTCACTGTTAGTTCTGGAGTAGGGATATACTGAATTGTTGAATTGAATTTTTTAACAATGTGCTCACATGTGAGTGAAAGACACCCCATAGACTATGATGTAATAGTGGACACAAAGACTGAGAAAACAAGATATAATCAAGCCATGAGTAAGAGTACTATCTGTGAGAAAAGAAAGTACTCTCCTTCACAGAGGGATTTTTAAGCATCTGACCATCAACCAGACCAGGTTCAGAGATCAAACATCGCAGAGGCTTGTCTAAATATGCATTGATTTACATCCCCTCCTATGGCCAGCGCTTGACTTGGGATAAAATAAGTGCAGGAACTGCCAAATCACACATAAGACTATGTTCATCACAATGTATGTGTTAATAAGGCTTGTTCCAATAAGGCTTGCCCTATTGCCTAAAGAGGAACCGCAACGCTGTTTGCCTAAAATTAGAAGTACCAGAACGCTGGTAAGTCAAGCGCAAGTCAAGCACTACATATGAACAACTGAAAATACTACAACTTAGTCAAAATATTATAATATTAAGTATGTGATAATTGTTTCCTCAAATATGGTTGGAACTTATATAGAGATACCGGCAATCTTTCACCAATAATGTTTTTATAAAAGTAATACTGCCTTTATTATGATTTCAAGAGCATCTCAAGTCAGATTACTTTATTAAAGCAATGTTTTGCTTCAGATTAAACCAAGACAATTTGCTCACATAGTTCAGGAATTTGGAGACTCCACATCATCATTAACAAATTAGTCAAAAGAATCAAGACCCAGAACGTGTTAGAAAACACAAAAAGATTTTTACATACAAAGGAGAATTGTTATACATACAAAAGCAGAAACATACATACAAAGCAGAAACATATCTTTTGGAGATTTGTATACCCTCCACTCCCTCCCTCGTAGGGCTGCACACAGAATCTAGCCACAATTATTTTTTGCAGAATTAGGAAAGATGTACTGGTCTCAAATCTGGTTAATTTTTTTATTTTCCGTTCCTAGTCTACTGTATGTACATCATATATGTAATAGAGAATGTTGTGGGAGTCTTGTAGATATCGAACCGCAGATTAAACCTCAACGTGGAACTCAAGGCTAATTGTCTGACTCCATACACTAGCACCAGTGGCAACCCTCCTACAGCTCACAACAGGAGACACGGAGTTACAACCGTTGGAGAGAAAAAGACAGTTCTGACAACAGAGCGACAGTGTCGGTGCAGACAAGGTTATTCACAAATGTCTCAATTCCCTTTGGCTAAACCTCCACAAGCACTTTAATGTTAAGGAGATAGAAAATGACAGCTGTGTTCTTCTTTGCTGCATCGACCTTTTGTTCTCCCCTCATCTAAAATCTTCCACTCATTTCCATTTCACACACTTTGTTTGTTCCGGTGTTCTGTTATCTTTTCTAGCATTTTAATGATGAATAATTGACCTAGGGAAGTGTTCTTTGTGTCCGTGTGTCTGTGACAGTGTATAAGTATGTTGAGGATACCAGCATTTGTTGAAATAATGTTTTTTATGATCCCACGCAGTGCTGGCTCTAGCCTTTTGGGGGTCCCTCTCCCCTATTGGTCGGGGGCCCTAAGCGACCGCTTATGTCGCTTATGCCTGGAGCCGGCTCTGATCCCACAACTAACGCTTGAAGAGATAGGCAATGTACAATCAAAGGTTCTTCATTACAACAGGCTTTACAAACTGATAGTTGTTAAAAAAGAATTTTGCAATGTGCGGATTGTCACTTTGGGCAATTAAAAATGTAAATAGTTTCTCAAATGGGAATGGCATCCTGGTCACTCGAGGATCTAGAGGGAACCCACCCTGAGGGGTGAAATTGGTTAGAGAGAATTTTATTCACTTGTATGTACTTATGACTGTCTTATGACTGTGTCTACCCTACTTAAGCAACCTCAGGCTAAGGACTCATTCTTTTTGAAGCAGATACAGTGGAAAATGGAAGCAATGCTCACCATGCAACAAAACACCAAGCAACACCTGGTTGTTGGTGTAGTGCAATAATTCTGTTAGTTCTAGAAACAGCATACTTTCTCTCCCCCATATAAACTCACAGTACGGTAGCCTGGAAATAGTCACTCGTAACTTGACCATATGTGTGTTTAACATGGTCAAGATCAGGAAACCTTTAGTTTTCTGAATTTTTCCTGCAATGTCTATGCTTTTCGTGTTGGATTGTACCTGTCGGTGGAAAAGAAAATAACTCCTTATAAAATCGTCAAATGTTTTTCTTGCCGCTGCACCACCAGCGTCCAACCGTTTCCACACAAGGCCAAGCTGGGTTTTGGTTTTGCCTTTCAAATTCTGACCCATTGAGACATACACAATCAGGTACAGGAAGATCCTAACTAATTAGTGACCTTAATGAATCAAACACAAGGACAGACGAAAAACCTGCAGAAGTGTGGCCCTCTGTGGAACCGGTGTGACACCTGTGCAATCTGCACTCATGAGTTCATCTGTCCAGCTGTGTTTTTAGTGTTGGGTATTAAGAAACCTGTCACTAGGCTTTAGACTGCCACTATCAAGCATAATTGACTTTCATGACATGACTTGGATTAGCATTTCGACTGTCCGTCTTGTTAATCCTCCAGGACTGCTCCTCTCCACTGTCCTATCTGGTCGTCCAGCCAGGCCTCCCATCCCTGCCCACTGGTTCCTGTGCCAGTCCCCTGCCCTAAGCCTCCCTTGGAGGGGTGGGATGACGAGCCACTGCTGCCACCTTCTTCAGAGTGGCAGGCTGATGGTCCCCTCCAGTCGCCACCGGCTTCCTCTGCTTAAGCACCCCATCCTGCTTCGGGGGCGGAGCCTCCACCTGTCCCGGGAAACGCATCCTGCTCCAGGGGCGGAGCCTCCACCTGCCCCCCCCCTTGGTGTTCCTGAATGTGCGTTCGGGAGCCTGCGCCTTGGGGGGCTACTGTCAGGTCCTGGCTGGGGTGCCTCCAGGCATCTCTACAGTATATGCCTGGAGGACACAGTCAGGGTCTGACTGCAGAGGTGCCTCTAGGCATGCACGCAAACTAGCCATCATCCTGGACTCCTTCCTCAGCTTTGAACAACACGTAAAACAGACAGTCAAATCCTCATTTTTTCATCTCTACAATATTGCCAAGCTTAAGGCCTCCCTCTCCTGTAGCCTGGCAGCACATCACCCCAAGTCCTGGCAGCACATCACCCCTATCCTCCGGGAACTCCAGTGGCTCCCCGTCTCAGCGCATTGATTATAAAATTCTTCTGCTCACCTATAAAGCTCTCCATCAGCTTGCTCCATTCTACCTCTCTGATCTTATTCCCCAATACCAACCCTCTCGGTCACTCCGCTCTGCTACAGCTGGTCATCTCATCATCCCCTGGTCAAAGCCACGGAGCTTTGGAGAGAGGGCTTTCTCTAGTGCTGCTCCAAGGCTTTGGAACTCCCACAATCAATCCGTGACTCTGTTACCATCTTCATCCACCGCCTCAAGCCTCATCTTTTCAAACAAGCCTACCCCTAGCCCCTGCCCTTTCCCTTCGTCCAGTGTCATGTCAGAGTCCTTTTCTTTACGTTTGTCTATGTATAGTCCAGTCGCTCTCCTCGGATGCTGTTTTGTTTTGTACCTGATGTAAAGCGTCTTTGGGTCCTAGAAAAGCGCTATATGTTTAATGTATTATTATTATTATTTAATGTGTGATAAACATTTATATAATTCATTTACCCATTTCTTTCAGTTCATTCTTACAGTATTTGTTACATTTGGTTAGACACAAAAATTAAGTTGAATAAAAGTTTTTTTTTGCAAGAATGATTTTTGAAGATTTCTACATTGATCACCCTTTTGATTTTGGGGCAGAAAATATGGAAAATATTTCCAGTCTATTGTGACTGGTAGTGTACACTAAGGGTTTTGCCTAATGTAAAAACAATGTAATCTGATGTAACTGATTACCTTTAGCACTTTAAGGGAACTAAAGTGTAGTCTTTCTGTAGATGGCTAGCTAATAGCTATACAGTACCTATAATGAAAACAATGACCCCAACCTCACTGCTGTTATCCCTGCATTTCAGTTGCACATGAACTTTGTACATTCAATTTACCTCTGCACATTCAGTATTGCCATCGTGCTTGTTTTACCGTTGTTACATGCGCATGTTTATGTCGGGGACCTCACTGCTGCTATTTGTGCATCCCGGTTGCACATGCTACCTTACTCCTTCAATTTGTCTTGATTTCACGTCTAGAATGCCATTTATAATTGCCATTTGTACCCGCACAACTATTATCCCACTTGTAACATACACTACACTTAATACTTGCATATTTTCTGCCCTCCTTTATTTGCCTTAATTGCACATTTAGTATTGCCATTTGTACTGCATTTGCCATCATTGCACATCTATACATTCCACTTGTAATATACAGGTGCTGGTCATATAATTAGAATATCATCAAAAAGCTGATTTATTTCAGTAATTACATTCAAATAGTGAAACTTGGATATTATATTCATTCATTACACACAGACTGATATATTTCAAATGTTTATTTCATTTAATTGTGATGATTAAAACTGACAACTAATGAAAATCCCAAATTCAGTATCTCCGAAAATTAGAATATTACTTAAGACCAATACAAAAAAAAGGATTTTTAGAAATGTTGGCCAACTGAAAAGTATGAACAT